>JADRCD010211278.1:0-40503 GCA_019843815.1 Montemys delectorum | reverse complement strand
GAGGAGGAGGAGGAGGAAGAAAGAAAGAAAGAAAGAAAGAAAGAAAGAAAGAAAGAAAGAAAGAAAGAAAGAAAGAAAGAAAGAAAGAAAACTTAGTAACTTCAGAAAACCATTTTTGCTCTATTCCTTATCATGAAACATCAGGAGATATGTAAGTTTCTGAGGCTGACTGAGAGAAAGGAGCTACAGACACTTTCATTTCTGAAGAACTGGGTCAGCTGGGACAAGGAAGCAAAAAATGTGATGAAAATTCAAGTATTTTCATAGGAACAGGAGTTAGTAGCTAGTGCTGGTGCTACCTACAGAAAAATTAAGCTCATATGCTCTCTTTCTATCCAATAAACCAAAAGGAGGAGGATGGTGACACTACAAATTAGGGTAGGATTTTAGGTATATTAAAACTAAAATTTTTTGTAGTATACCGGTAATTCAAAATCATATCTCTTAAAAGAAAGTAGACATAAATTTAAATTATGCCATTTCTTAAAACTGTTATCACTTCAGGTATGCTGTGGTCTTTTCTCACAGCAAAAGTTTGCCTAAGTTTATTTAAGTTATGTGTATCTGAGTAAGGCAGCTCAGATCAATTTCATGGCAGAAATTTTCCTCTATTTACTGATAACACCAGCATCTTATCAATAATTACACTAAGATAGGGAAATTGGGGGCTCTGCACTGTAATGTTCCTGAAATTGATGCATGCATCTCTCGTCCTGGCCAACTTCAGTCTGTATTCATATATATATATATATATATATATATATATATATATATATATATATGTATATATGTATATGTATATATATATTTATATATATATTTGTATTCATATATATGAATATATATAAATAAATACATATATTCATATATATGAATATATAATTATCAACTAATAAACTTTATATATTATTTCAGCAAGCATTATTTTTGGGAAAATGATATTTCTAAAGTCTATGCAGACCCTAAGATTCCACCTCATACCAGTCAGAACGGCTAAGAACAGAAACTCAGGTGACAATAGATGCAGGTGAGGATGTAGAGAAAGAGAAACACTCCTCCATTGTTGGTGGGATTGCAAACTGGTACAACCACTCTGGAAATCAGTCTGGCAGTGCGTCAGAAAACTGGACATAGTACTACCTAAGCACCCAGCTATACCACTCCTGGGCATATACCCAGAAGATGCTCTAACATGTAATAAGGACACATGCTCCACTATGTTCATAGCAGCCTTATTTATAATAGCCAGAAGCTCGAAACAACCCAGATGTCCCTCAGCAGAGGAATGGATACAGAAAATGTGGTACACTTACACAGCTATTAAAAACAATGACTTCATGAAATGCATAGGCAAATGGATGGATCTAGAAAATATCATCCTGAGTGAGGTAACGCATTCACAAAAGACACACATGGTATGTACTCACTGATAAGTGGTTATTAGGCAGAGAGTATAGAATATCCATGATACAACTCAGGGACCATACAAAGCTTAAGAGGAAGGAAGACAAAAGAGTGGATGCTCCAGTCCTTCTTAGAAGGAGGAACAAAATAATCAAAGGAAGTAGAGAGTGAAAGGAACTTGGGAGGAAGAGAAGATGGGGAGGAGAAAAGGAGGGAATCAAGTATAGTAGGAGATGGAGGAGATGTGTAGAGAGTCAGGAAATTGAACAGAGGTGTGTAGCAATGGGGGATGGGCAACTGGGGGTAGCAACCAGAAAGTCCCAGATGATGGCAAAGCAAGAGCCTCCCAGGACCCATGGGGATGGCATTAGCTGAATACCTAACAAAGAGGACGGAGAACCTGTCCAGATCATATCCAGAGGTTAGGCAGGGCCCCCTGGTTGAGGGATGGGTTTACCCACCCATCTCCAAAATTTTAATCCAAAATTGTTCCTATCTAAAGGAAATACAAGGACAAAGAGTAAAGCAGAGACCTAAGGAAAGGACATCCAGAGACTGTTCCACCTGGGGATCCATCCTACATGCAGACACCAAACCAAGACATTTTGCGGATGCCAAGAAGTACTTGCTGACAGGAACCTGATACAGCTGTCTCCTGAGAGGCTCTGCCAGAACTTGACCAATACAGATGTGGATGCTCACAACCAACCATTGGACTGAGCACAGGGACACCAATGGAGGAGTTAGGGGAAGATCTGAAGGAGCTAAAGGGGCCTTATCTGGCATCAATGGGAGGGGAAGCCCTTGGTCCTGTGAAGGCTTGATGCCCCAATGCTAAGGAATGCTAGGGCTATGAGGTTGGAGTGAGTAGGTGGGTGGGATAGCACCCTCATAAAACTAGGATAAGGGAGGACAGGATAGGGGGTTTGCAGAGGGGAAACCAGGAAAGGGGATAGCATTTGAAATGTAAATAAATAAAATATCCAATTTTTTAAAAAAGACTGTCTCAGTCTGTATTAGTTCCATATTAGAAATTGTGATGGGGCTGGAGAGAGGGCTCAGAGGTTGAGAGCACTGGCTGCTCTTCCAGAGGTCCTGCGTTCACTTCCCAGCAACCACATGGTGGTTCAGAACCATCTGTAATTGGATCAGATGCCCTCTTCTTGTGTGTCTGAGACAGCTACAGTGTACTCATAAAGTAAAATAAGATAAAACTTCTTTTAAAAAACAAAAACAAAGAAATCGTGGTTGTCTGACCCTATGATGTTACAATCTGAGCTCACCTATAAGTGAGCTTCATTCATAGCATTTTCTGGAATGTATACAACAAATATTGGACATACATTCATAAACCATGAATTATTGAAGTTTTAAGTGTGCTCTGAGTTCAACTGATTCTTCAAAATTGAGGGTGGCCTTTCTGCATGTGAACTCAACAATTAATGTCAGAATTGAGGGTAGTTTTATGATTGTTCCCTATTATTGCACATGATAATGAAGACAGTTCTGCTATGACTCAACAGAGGATGAACCATTTGTAACACGTATCTAACAGTCAAATCTCAGGCTTTCCCTGTGATACCCACCCTCCTCATATCACATATGCAGACATCCCTTGGCCAGATGATGTATCCACATAGGTATGTGAACTCAAAAATCTGTAATCTCTGTTTACCCTGTCTTCTGCTTCTGGCAAACCTCTTTTGTCTCTAACCTAGATTTACGTAGCTTTCTACCACTGACAACGTCTGAATTAGCATCCAAAGAGGCCCTACTAGTTTTCATCTCCTATCTTCAGAAATATTTATTAACTATAAAGTTCATTCTAAGGTTATCCAAGTGGCCAATTTGGAAATGACTTCAGTTACATACCTAGTATCTTTAAATAAAATTTAAAACACCTACAAGGGAACTTAAATAATTGTAAGACCACAAACCCTTATAAAATAAAGACAGAATTAGCTCAATGCTGATCAAACAAATATTGAATATATTGTATGTCCAAGGTACTGTGGCAAACAACCTTTTGGAAGAAGTGACTTGTAATCTATGATGACATAACCTACCAGCTGTTTGATATACTATGCCTTCTCCTTTGCATTCTCTTTGTACTTACTTATAACCAAAAAAACAAACAACACACACACACACACACACACACACACACACACACACACACACACCAAACAAAACTTAAAAACAATTAGCAACACAGTTGAAATCCTTGTTTTCACCTATTGCTAAAATCACATGCCTATCTAGAAACAATTATGACTGCAAGTTTTCGTAGTATGGTAGCTTTACCAATGATGAACACTGTGGTATCCATCTGTTTATTCACAGCCCTTACCACACAAGAGAGACTCAGTCAGAAATTTACACTTAATAGGTAGCAGTATAAATTTAAGGTAGCATCTAGGTTTGTCTGCTCCAAGTATAATAAGTATGCAAGCATTGGAAATTCTAGGCAATGGAGCAAATGATACAGTCATAGAGACATGAACAGATACCCTGGAATTCCTAGCAGAAAATCTACACAGACTCTAATCAATCACTGAATTTATACTTATGTCACCAACAAAGATCAATGAACTATATACAAATATGTAAGTGCCCTTAATGCCTATATTTCCAGGTCTCAAATATAGATATAAGAAATTTTAAATTAAATATGTATAAGCATATTTTTAAGATTAAATAATTAAAAAAAATTTTTCACAATTTGAAACCAACAACAGTCCCAAACACAAAAGAAAAAAGAAAAACGCTTTGGTTAGTCACACTATAAAAGCAAACAAAGTCATATAATACATCTTAAAAATCATTTAACCACTTGTCTTTGGAATTGCAATGTTCAAAACTGGCTGTTTAAACATTCTGGAACAAATTCATGCTTGTAGTGATTAGTGTCATAGACTTTATGTCACACAAAACTATAGTTCTACTTATTCCTGATTTGATCTATTAATTTGGTTACCAGTTTGTCACAAACAAGAACCTGAATTGACTGTCTTCTCTACATTAAAACAATTTTATGATGCAGCAAGATGCTGTGGGTAACTTTCCTACTATGGATGCCCTCATTACCCAAGGCAACAGCAAATGAATAAAATGTCTGAACCTGGACAGATAAGAGTGCATCTCAATTTCTCTCTCTGTGAGGGAAGACTCTGTTTCCATCTACACTACAGAATACATCAGTGAATCTAATGGAACCTGGCATTTTGGTGACTATTTCTTTTTCTTTCAATTTGAACAAATAACTGAAATTCTACCTTGAAAGGCTTTTTGAAATTGTATGCTTTTAAATCTGATTTTTTCTTAGGACAACCTGTCCAACAAAAATGAGTGTTTTAAATAATTGCTAAAAAAATAGAATTAATAAAGTATTGAGCCATAAGACTATATTATTAATGAAGTGAATTATGTTATATAATGTATATAACTAAAGCATACAAAAATCATTAGAATTAGACTGAGAAAAATCCTCTAAATTAGTGATATCAATAAAAAAATTAAGTATTAAATTTCAGAGTATACATTTTGAATAAACAGTGCTTTCACCAAAAGGGCTTTTAAAATTTAGTCACAATTATTTTCTATAAACAACTGTCAGAGCCAGTTTTGAAAACAATAAATATTTGTAAGGCATCATAATATTAATGATCATATACAGAGTAGTGATTTGAATGAAAATGGCCCCCATAGGCTCATAGGTACTGGCACTATTAGGAGGTGTGGCATTGCTGTGGTAGGTGTGGCCTTGTTGGAGGAAGTGTTTCACTGTGGGGAGGCAGTCAGGTTTCAGAAGCTCAAGCCAGGCCCAGTGGCTCTGTTGCTCTTCCTGCTGCCTGCCGATCCAGATGTAGAACTTTCAGCAACCTCTTCAGCACCATGTATGTCTGCATTCTGCCAGCCCTCCCACCATGATGATAATGGACTACACTTCTGAACTATATGTAAGCTAGCCCCAATTAAAGGTTGTCATTTTTAGTGTTACTATGCTGTCTTCACAGAAATAGAAACCCTAAGACATTATGTGTGTGTGTCTGTGTGTCTTTGTATGAAATATATGTATTTATATTTACTACATATCTTAATATTTATATATAAACATATATATGTTTATATATATACATATATATAAACAGATATAAACATATTTATACTATATAGAGATATATATTTACTACAAAGCACTAGAAAAGAACAAGAGAATAGAGGTTTGCCACTGAGAGAGATGGGCCAAGACCTCTAAAAGACCTTCAGACATGTATACTTTTCTGAATGTGTATGTTAATTTAATACTCAGGGCTAGGTAAGCACTAATGCGTCAGTTGTACTATGTTGAATGCTATGCTTCCACCCTCTGTAACAGTGAATAACTGGTCATAAAGGGTATCTGAGTCTGAGCAATATGAGTTTGAGTATATGCTCTTATAGTCATTCAGCATACATGACTCGCTCTCAGATGAATACCAGTTCCTCTGCTTTGGTCATGGTTCCTTCCAAGTTTGATGACCCACAGCTCTGTCCTTTGTTACCCTACCTCAAGTTACTTTGTTTTCACCCTCCATGCTTTCTCCTCCCTTAACTTGCTACGATAGAGTTAATATAACTATTAAAGTGATGAGTTATAAATGTCAAAACTTCATACAGTAAAAACTGAACATTTTAGAAGATTGAAGAAAGAATATTTCATAGATTGAGTTTCTATTATGCACTACTATATCTGAATCAAAGAATAGCAGAATTTTATTTCTGGCTTACTAAAATGCTAACCACCTAGTCTATATGACAAACTACTGTTAGAATATAAAACTACATAAAATTTTCACAACAAATTGGTGACTGCCTCTATTTAACAGACATCAGACATGGAGAGAAAGGCTTATAATAACTGTGCAGCCTGCCTCGGGATCAAGGTCAGACTCAGTAGTTGTGGAGATCCTTGTATAGTATCTACTTATAAACTCTCCGTTTTGATTTCAGCAGCTCCACTTTACAAACTATGTCTAAAAGGTAATATTAAAATATGAAGTTTTAAATAGGCTGTGAGATGAATGGGGTGGCTGATAGACAGATTGTAATTGTTGGAATGAGAAAATACTGATCCTCGTACAGTAATATTCTCAGATCAACTGTTGTACAGTATTTTCTAAAAGATATTCATTACAATTGGAATAGTCTTCATTTCATTAACTCTGAGGACTTGTAATACGGGAAATGAATTTCTGTGCATGCTTGAAAATGACAACAAAGCCTATGGCAATAGCTGCCTTTTGTCATGTATTTATTCCCTTTTTAACTTCTATGGAAATGATTTTCCTTGGTCTACTCTTCATGAGAAGTTTTCAAAACTTTATTACATAAAAATGCAATTATTTAGAAGCACACGCCATGCTTTTTACTTCAGCTTTCAAAGCATGAAGCAAAATATTGGAAGATGACTATTAGAAATTGTAGAGTTTATCCCAATAGTCATTGCAGATATTTCCTGTCAAGGGATAATAGGGAGAGTTGTGAAGGAGAAGGTAGAAATGTAGGAGGAAAAAGCAAGAGTAAGAAGGAAAGGAGACAGGGAAGGAAAAGCATACATGCAGGAGCGTATAAATATGGGTATGTTAGCAAATTCCTATAAAGCCAATATCCAGAAGTCTGAGGCAAGGGAACTGCAAGTTCAAAGCCAGGCTAGAGGACCTATATAAATAAAATATATAGGATTGGAAAAGGAAGATATTTTGTTAAACAAAAGTGCCTAAAATATTAAACATAAATTAAAGTCAGTGATGCTTGAACTAAATAAAAATTATACTGTTGTGTACGTCTTTAATCCTAGTACTTAGAAAACAGAAGCAGGTGGTATCTGTGACTTTAAGGACAACCTGATCTACAAAGTGAGTTCCAGGACAGCCGGAGGTGTTAAGCAGTAAAACCCTGTTTCAAAACAAACATGCAATCAAACAAACAAACAAACAAAAAAAGAATCCACTGTCATCATTTAAAGTTAAGGTGAATTTTGGTGTAATTTTGAAATATCTCCTGTAAATATATTTATTGACAGTATTGACAGTTTGCTGCTTACATCTATTCTCAAATATATGTCTACTTTAACATTAATGAAATATAAGATATTTTTCAAAATTCATAGTTGATCAGAATTTATCAATTTTTGTCACAAAGTGGGAATGATCAACAGGGTCTTTGGGCAGTTCAGGTTGGCCTCAAGCTGATGACTTCCTTTGTTATTTTTCCATGGTATATCATGGCATCATGTTTGTACCACCAAAGATATTTTATACCATTGTTTTGTTTATTCTTCAACTTTCCATACCCAGGACTATATAATCTGCTTTATAATTAGCAACACATAGCAAATCAAATATTACTTTAGCAGACAAGTTTACTATCTTAAATATTAATATTATTTAATTTTAATGAATGTTTTAAAATTACAAATAACCTTGCTTTATGTTTGCTTGTAAGTATAATATAAATTTAGTCCATTTTTTGTTTTGTTATAAATTTCATCAATAGACAATAATGTATGCATAAACTAAGTAAAATATTTATCTAGCAATGATATGCATGTAAAATTTTATTCCATTAAATTATTTCATTTCTGTTACACATAAAAAACAGATGGCAATGTAGACAGTATAATGAAAAATAAAATAAAAATAGCAGTGAATGGAATGATTTATTGCATTCTACAAAATCCTCATTACCACATTTCACATTATGACTGTTATACCATTTCATTATTCCTAGAGAAAAAAATTAATTCTCTGTAGAGACACTCTGGAGACTTCATAAGATAAATATTTCAAAGATTTCAATTATGGAACAAGAGAATAATCCATCAATGAATTTTTTTCATTGGCGTGATAAAAACATTATTTGAAATCAGACAATAGGTAGTCTGACCCGAAAGCCAGTATATGCTAACACTGGTACAGCATGCACTCAGCCTGGATTACTGCAAAAGCCAATTAGAGAAAAGGCAACCCATCACAGCCAGACATTAAAACCACTCATCAAACCTTTCAAGTCAATGCTTTTCAATGGATTCCTAGGGAGGCTAAAGTCAGCAGTAATACTGTGTCTAAAGCTACAAAACTAATTCTGTGTTTTAAGAAAAAAGTTAGAAAATAAAACGCTAGGTGTATTCTTTGAGTACAACTTAAAGACTGAATCTCCAAACCATACCATAGGGAAATGGAAAGAGCAAATTCAAGTGCATCTTCCTTCCCTGTTCTTCTCCAGAGACTCATTGAACAAGATGCCAGAGAAGACAAGGGAGGGAGGACTTACAAAAAGAATAAGAAGTATACTATCTACCAAATACTTAAAATTAATGAAATATGCCAATGTAAATCAGTGTGGGGATTACTGGGAAGATATTTCAAATTAAAACTAATTAAAAAGTCACATTCCACTTAAATATCAGGCACAACTTAAATTCCAAGAAAGTTTGAAGAGTTAGAAGCAATATGCAGGTGAATTCCGCTAAACTACCTAACTCATATAAGAAGATATAAAAAAAATGAAAAAAGAATTACCGCATAGGTACTAGTGAAGAGAAAGAAAGAAATGTAAAGAAAATATAGAACTTGATAGAACAAGAAGGAAAAATGTACAGTTACACTTTTCAGTGCCTTCCACTGACATAGCTGTGTGGTGCTCACTACACAAGCACAAGCAATGCTGCTTGAAGTGCTATGCCACAGAAGAGAAAAGAAAGGGAAGTTCTAAATGAAATATTGCAGAAACATCAGATACAGAGTCCAAAAAAAAATCAACCACAAAGAAGTCTATCACAAAGTGGGTGAAAGGTTGTAAATAAGAACACAACATGAAATTAAATATTCTCAAATCATGATATAGTCATGCATGAAAAAGCATCATGAAACAGAAATTGTAGAGGGGAAACTGGGAAGGGGGGATAACATTTAAAATGTAAATAAATAAAATAGCCAATAAAAATGAAAAACAAACACATACAAACAAATAAAATTAAAAACCAAATATTGAGCCGGACGGTGGTGGCGCAAGCCTTTAATCCCAGCACTTGGGAGGCAGAGGCAGGTGGATTTCTGAGTTCGAGGCCAGCCTGGTCTACGGAGTGAGTTTCAGGATGGCCAGGGCTACACAGGAAAATCCTGTCTCAAACAAACAAACAAACAAAAAAACTAAAAAAACAAAAAACAAATATTGAAAGAATAGAGGAGTTCATTGCCCCAGCAAACAGAGAGAAAAGAAACAAAATTAATAAAAAGTTAGATATTCAGAATACGCTAGACATAGCCAGTTCTAGCAATAAGTTCAAAACTTTGGTCAAAGTTGAGGCACAGAGCTCCTTCTGGTTAGATTTTAGTCAAGTGGAACAGTCCATGGGATTCATATCTTCATGTCAGTAATCTCTTCTCTATAAAACAGGAATGTAGTTAGCAATAAAAATGAATGAAAGAAACAAAGAGCACAGAGTATAATGGAATACAGGAAAAGAAAGGTGGGTTTTTCACAACAAAGCTAGCCTTGATGTGCAGAAAGAGAAACAGTTATGCGCTGCTGCTGGAAATATAAAGTAGCACAGTCTCTATAGAAATCAGTGTGGAGGTTCCTCAAAAATCTAAAGTTTGATCTACAACATGATCCAGCTATACTACTTTTAATCATATACCCGAAAGACTCCTGTTTCTTATTCCAAAGATACTTGTTCACTCATGGTCACAGCTGACTGGCAGTCACCAAGATATAGAATCAGTCTAGAAGTTCATAAACTAATGGTTGGATAAGAAGAATGTGGTGTATAGACAGAATGGAATAATATTCAGCTGTTTAAATTTTATATTTTTGAAATAAGTGGCTGGAACTAGAAATAATCACCCTGAGTAAGTAAGGTAGCCCAGTAAGGCGAATAATACATATACCTTCATATATGTCTATATTAGCTTTGATATTTAGATACATTTATTTGATTTAGAATGCGCTTAGAGGTTAAGAGAATTGTAAGGAGTTGTGAAGAAGTAGAACATCTTTTCAGGACGTGGTAGAGAAGGCAAAGCTATAAAAGGGAAGGGAGGAATAATGGAACAGTATTAATTGAGGGTGGAGGTGGAAGCCTGAAGTTGAAGAGAAATATGTGAAGGGTTAGTTAACAATAAAGGGTCTTTGAAAAGGTTATATGAGAAAGGGAACCTACTATTGCATAAGCTTTCTAAAATACATACATAATCTCTCTATAAAAATAATTTACATGGTGTTACTCCATAAAAAGGATACAGTACCCCAGCTTAGCACCATATACCAGCAAAAACAAAAGCAAAAAAGTAGTATTAGAAATACAGCACCTACTTGCATTGGTAGTCAGTAGGCTACCATAGAACATGCCCACTCAAAAGATGTTCCAGGCCATTGTCAGTGCCCTTGGCTTCTATGTAGACTTGATGGAAAGGTGCTGTTGCTGAAGATACCACATACTTGAGACATAAACCATGGAGAAATCAAACTGGTAAGGAAATAGAAGCTTTGCCCCTGTTGGCTACCTTTCATGGTGCTGAAATGTGCCATACATCCTCCTCTCTGCAGATAGAATGAAAGGAAACATTGATCCTATCCCATTGGGAAGCATTGAGCTATAATAATTAGAGACCTGGCAAGATATTCCCCTTGGTGATACAGTGGCACAAATGCACCTGAGTAATTATCTTCTTTCTTATTTGCTGAGATGGAAGCCATACCTGGGATTCCTATTAGTGCTAAGAATCTGTGGTCAGATAGGTTATAGATAGACTGCAAGGAAATTCCAGTACTCATATTCTGCTAAATGAACATAATGGTTAAAAGACTCCTAATGATTCATTGCAATGTCTGTAGTAAATCTCTTAAGTGTCATCAGGGATGCTCATTCTTGCAGTAATTAACAACAGGACTGATAACTGGTCAACCAATAGAGGATATAAGAGTAGAGTATGTTCAGGCTTCAAAGGGATATCCTTTTTACACCCCTACCCCAAGTCTCAGGAATCATTGTATAGTAAGGTGCAGAAAGATAAGAGCCAGAGATGGTGGATGGTGACAACGAAATTTTATTTTCAGGGCACAGCAGGGAATTGGCACATATGAACTCACAACAACTGTGACAGCATGAACAAAGAATGAACAAAATCAATCCAGAGATAGGTAAGTGGAATAAACTCCTTCTTGAGCTGAGGGGTTATTGGTATTTGTTGGTCTTGGGAGACAGAGAACCATTTTCTATAAGACTGTGATCTGGATAGGTAGGCCACTTTTGGAGGCAGGCCTCTCTCTCCAGAGTTTTATATGGTCAATACAAAAATGGACTCAATGAGTTAAAAAAGAAAAACAGCAACAACAACGGCAATAACAGGAAGTTGGATGGGTAGTACTGAATTAGATCTGGGCAAAGTTGGGGAAGGGGGAGGTGAATATGATCAAAATACATTGCATGAAATTCTCAAATAATTTATAAAAATATTACTTTTTAAAATATAGGAAGGCAATGAGACAAGTAAAAATTAAGGAGAAAAGGATAAGACTGTATTATACATGTTAAAGTGGTTCTTCTAGAAAAATACATTTAGAAAAATTATTCTGGAACATACCCTTTGAGATTAAAAACAATATCCAAGGCTGTCATGTATAAGTGGCAAATAATTAGCAATGGAAAAGTAATTAGATTGTTAACAGAGATTTAAAAACAAATGCACTACCTGAAGGCAACTAGAAACCAAATAACTCAGGATGAAGAATAAAAAGAGTTTCCAACTTACATGGATAGTGGTCCTTCTATTGTTGTCAGTCTTCTCAGAGCACACACTACAGATGTGTTTGTCTCAGAGTTAAGGATGCACCAACCAATGAAAGAGAACAATAGGGAGAGAAGACTAGAATCAAAGAACCTCAATATCAGTGGTGGTAATTAACCCAGATGTTCAATTTCCACATCAATGGACTCATTTCCTATTAAGTCTAAGCTTTCTGCTCATTCTAGGGAAATCAAGGTCAAAGTAGAGATTCCAAACACACAACCAAGTCCACAGTTGACACAGTTTAGTAGCAAATGGCCTCAAGATCAGACTGTCAGCCAGAAGAGGATGAAAAAAATGAACAACCCAATGAGGAAGCCTCAGTGTGGTCAACCAAGGTGCAGGCATGTATAGCTTGATTAAAGTCTACATTCTTGAATTTTCAGCTGTTCTTCAAAAAGTTACAGATATTCATAATAATCAAAGAGCTTTCCATCAAAAAGAGACACTTTAAGTATGTATAGTAGATTTTAGGACCAGTGCATAATGCATCATGCTGTACCACAATGTGTCATATTAAAATATATCCATTGTGTTTTGTAACAATCCAAGCTTATTGAAATCAAGAATATTGTAGTGAAAAGATTTAATTACACTGTAGCTCTTCAGTGAAGCTGGGCATAAATATCCCTCAGAAGATTCCTTTAAACCTACACTGAATTTACAAGAGTAAGCCAAGTGTCTGAATATTAAATGTAGAAGTTCATTCAAAATACAAGCACA
The DNA here is from genome assembly GCA_019843815.1 of Montemys delectorum. NCBI lineage: Eukaryota > Metazoa > Chordata > Mammalia > Rodentia > Muridae > Montemys > Montemys delectorum. The sequence goes on along the minus strand of JADRCD010211278.1, from coordinate 27,544 downwards.
CTTTGTTCCCCTGCATCATGCTTCAAAGTTGTCTGTGCCTTTAATGTTGTCTATGATGGAAAGTTAGATTTTTTTTTCATAGAGTCTCTCTGGATCCCAAGCTGAACTCAAATTAGTTAATTGTTCTTTCTCTGTGTTCCCAGTGCTAGAATTCTGGAAGGTACTACCACTCCTAAATTAATTTTATTGAATTATTGCTTTCCTCTCAGTCTAACACCAATATTACAATGAAAAGTGATTGTTATTTTTACTGTGCTAACATTCTATGAGCTAATACAGATCCATGTGTGACCGGGGCTACCCATGAGTCTCCTTGCTGAGTACTGATCAACCCTGTGCAGTGGCTTTCTGTGCTAATTTGTAATCAATTCTGTTGTCAAAAATACTTTCATAAAGTAAACAGTGCTTTAGTATCATTATTTAATATAAAATGATCTCTCAGGAGTGACCTATAACATGAATATCTGCATTCAAGCTCTTTCCCAACTGAGGTAAGTTGAAACTGTCATATAAAAATGTCAAATACCATTTTTCAAAGAAAAGCATCCAAATAAAAATTTATATAAATAGTCTATAAAATTTCATATATGTGTTTTGTTTGTTCAGGATTTTTAATGTTAAGGAGATGGACATTTGGTTTAATTTCAATACCACACAAAGTATACATATATCAAAATTTCACATGTTTTTAAATCACTTAAACTTGGTAATTGATCTTACTTGTTTCTTGTGTTTGCATTATAAGAATTGGCACATTAAGTCAGGGTTTCCCCAAATTCCAGATGCATAATGTACTGTTGGAATCATGTTAAATGCTGTTTCGCATTAGTTAGAGCTACAGCTCTCAAGTACTTGTCTGAGGCCACATTGTCTACAAGGGGCCTGCATAATGTGTAGACATTGTGTCTAAGAGAATAATCAAGGTGTATGTATAAGTATTTCATTTCAGTATGTATTAACTATGATAAAAAGCCATCAATTAAATATGGGCATTTTTATAAGCACAATATTTTAAAGGTAGTGTTTTTCTGAATTGTAAAGTGTGGCATTGTCTACAAGATGTTTGAAGCTGATGCTAGCTGGGTAATTCGGCCTGCACACTAAGAAAAGTTGGCACCTAAATGAGAAGCTGAGCATGTGATGATGCTGTCACGATGCTTGCTTCAGAGTTCTTCCTTGCACGCAGTTTCAATGGATTTCATGTCCTATGTGGTTGAAAAGTAAATATTTGTATTGACCTTATTTTTTGGTTTTTTGAGACAGAGTTTCTCTGTATAGCCCTGTCTGTCTGGAACTCACTCTGTGGACCAGTCTGGCCTCAAACTCGGAAACCCATCTGTCTCTGCCTCCAAGTGCTAGGAGTAAAGGTGTGCGCCACCACTGCCAGGCTGAACTTATAAAAATGTTTTCTATGCAAATGTTGGTAGCGGGTACATGAGCATTTGAAAGCGCCATTCACTTCTTTTTTTCCTTTAGCCTTCTGACATATCCCTTAATTTTTGCTGATAAGAACACAAAGCTCTTCAATATTAAAGGTTTTCACGTAGAAGGCAAATAATCATAGTAAAAGCGACTGGCACATTCTCCCATCTACAGCACTCAATCGTGTGGCAACTGTAAGTAGCAAATAGTTTTTAATGGTATGTTTCACTCAAGTAGGCAATAAACAGAGTGTCACAGCCCCAATGCTGTCAGCAGTTTATCAGCAGCATGATTCTTTGTTTGGATATAGAAAGTCAAAAGCAGACTGATTTAAAATGTAAACGGGTCATTCTTAGTCAAAGCTTTTGACTTGGCTTCTGGAAAAATTTGTGGTGCTTGAATCATAAACATGTTGTCAAGGCCATGTTACACAGTACACATTCACCATATGATGATGGTTTTTGAAAATAAAAGTTTGAATTAATTAGTGGGTAAATAATTACATGGAAATATCCTCAAATACTAACAATGGTTGTTACCAATTTGGAAAAGAGAAGGTATCACATGATTTTTGAGATAATTACTTTAAAACATAGACATTGAAATAATTGAGTCTTTGCAAATCCTTATACAGAAGCAAAAGTCTTTAAACATTCAGAAGTCCTGGTTGGAGACCGCCAGCAATGGTAAACCTCAAAGAGTGTGCAGCAAGCAAAGGCATCGACAGCTCTTAGCCACTGTGCAGAACAGCAAGGAGAGGCCTACTGCTGTGTTGGCCTCTGAAAGGCCACTGAGCTAACCAGAGAGCAGCAGTCAAAGTGGAGAAAATTATGTCACCTTATTTTTTTTTAATTTGTAATAATGACCATCATAAAATCAGAAAACAATGAAAGACTTTAGAACCTGTGAAACATAAAAATTATGATATCAATAAATAAATTAAAACCCTTCTCTTCCACAGCAATATGTTGCACTACAGGAACTTCCTAAGCTTAATCTAAAATGACCTGGATAAAAGCAATATGGATAAAGAGAAAAGAAGGTCAGCTAACACTTGGGTGGAGTACACAGGAGGCAGACTCTCAGGAGACTGCATCAATACAACTCTACTCATTCCTTTGCTTTATAAAACTAATTTTCTTCAAACAAACAAACGGACCCACAATTTTGGTGGGATTGATTCCACACAAAATTAAACACACATACAGAAAAATTAGGTGAAAGAAATTCTCAAGGCCTCATGCATAGATCGCACACTATATTATGGAGCCCTAGCATTTGCTCTGTACAGGTACAACTCTGTGCTGATAACTTGAGTACGGAATTGCTAATGAACTACTTGTAATTACGATCATAAGCCGTAGAAATATAAATAACTACACTTTGCCTATACGGAAGAGTTTTGCCTTCTCTACTCTAGAATAGAGCTGAGAAAACTTATGGCTGGACCATGGCTTGCAAATGCCCCTCAAAGGGTTACTGTTGGGAGTTGTCCTAGACATTTCATAAGCAAGCCTGCTGAGAAACAGTGAGTTTACTGAAGAAATCGCCCTTGAAAGGAATTAACATTGTTTATGTTGTTATGCTCTTGAAAGATAAATTCTAGGAAGAGTAGAGGCCTGACCCTAACTCAGTCTTTGGCTACCTATTTGTCTAGTGTAGAGATCTCTCCTTTTTGCATGCATTTCTGACATTCATCCTGAGGCTTTTGTTCTCAGCATGTGGGCCTCAACACCCACAGAGTTTACACATCAGATCTCCTGTATGTCAGATATTCATATTGTGATTCATAACAACAGTAGAATTACAGTTATGACTAGCAAAATGACTTTATGGTTGGGGTCACCACGACATTAGGAATTATATTAAAGAGCTGTAGCACTGGAAAGACTGAGAACCACTGTGACCTAAGGTCCTCAACAAAGCCAGCAGCTACCACGCTTTGACTCGTCTATAATCAGAGCTATATAAGTGTCTTTCTTTACTTGTTATTTTGCCTCAGGGATTTCCTTACAGTTATGGAAAGAGACTAACACAAACTGCATATTGAAAGACTAAATATTTAAAAAGAATGAGAAGCACAGAAAGTAATTACGAAAGCAGATTAATAAAACAAATGTTCTGAAAACAGCAGACAAATAAAAATGTAGAACTACAGAGGCAAAAATTAAAAAGAGAAACAAATGCTAAAGATGGCAGGCTTCATTGTCTCAGTGTAGCTTAGGTCTAGGTAGAGGGGAGCCTGAGATGTGCTGTCTGGATTTAGAGGTATGACATCACTGAGTTCAAATACAAACAGTGACAGGAAATTAAAACTGACATCCTTCAGTGAGTTTCCTTGAAGTATCTTACAGGGAGAGTGTAGTAGGGAGAAGAGCCTAACTTCTGGGCCAGAAGGGCAAATAAACATATTTAGATAACCATCCTTACGTTTTCTTATATTATGCTATTGGTCTTGATTAAAAGGATTGTTATTAAAATCTTCCATGTGTACACCTGTAAGATGTGTATGCGTGTTTCTTTAAATTTGAATTAAGGAGTTAGTGTCTATTATTTGTGACTCCTAACAAGGAACTTAGCTAGAGCCCAGAAAGGGCAAGTCTCTGTAACTCATGGTGACTGACTCTTAATTTGAACTCTATCTGAGAAACATCTAGTAAGAAAATTAGGTGGCTGATTTGTAAAAGCATAAATGAGAAAAAATATGTGTATGTACATATTTCTGTATGTCTGTGAACAAGACTAGAGCCCAGCCTGGCTTTGCAGAGAATGTCAGTGATGTATCAAAATTCTGTACACTACAGTGCTAAGTGCCTCGCTGTTCTGAGGTAACGTGGTCTCTGCTCGCAGTAAGTAACTACATCTGCCTATTCTGACTATAGATGGAGAGAAACATGTAATTATCCTTACCAAATAATTGGCATTCAAAGGTCTGATGAATGCATTTCCCACCTTAGTGATTCAAAAGCCTTTTTTGTTAAATGGTTTTGTAAAATAAATATTCATGCTCACAACCATACACATTAATGAAAAGACACCTGGTGAGCAAAGGTAGTAATTTTAAAAGTTAAAACTTGTTTGTTTTTCCTTAAGGATGGCAACCTTCAGTACAGGAAACCTACTGAGGATTGTATTAAACCCAAAGAGGAACTCTCCAGGAGAATAAACACTCACTGTGGAGAGTCTAAGGTCTTTACAAGCCAGTCCAATTTTAAAGAACTAACAATGCATATGCTACGTGCAGAGAAATGCTTATTTAGAAAAATGACATTTCCTTTGTCAGTCTGATTTGTATTTTCTACTATGGCTCCTTGCAAAAACGAAAAACAATTGCCAGGAAAAGAATTCCTTTTCCCCTGAAAATTCACATAAAAGTAAATCACAGATATTGCAAGGATAGTAAACAAATGTGAGTTATTATTTGGTGCCCCCCGATTTCCATTTAAAATGAATCATAAACATCTGTTTAAAAGAAAATGATTTATCTGAACTAGAAATGTTTGCTTTATCAAGAGCTTAATTTTTCTTCTGATGACAAAGGAAATTCAGCATGCTTTTATTGTTCAGCAGACTATGTTGACAGCAGGTTTCCAGAAAACACAGCTTGTGACTCGGTTGTATTTCTAGACTAGGTTCTACTCTGTTCCCTCTGCTTTAAGGGACTGTTTTGTCTCTCACCTTGCAACTCTGATGCGTTTGGGCAGTGTTAGCCTCACAGTGAGTATTGGGTGAGTGTGTCTTTCTTGAACACTACCTATAGCAAGTGATCACTTGGGATTGCAATCCTATTGCTGATAATTCTTTTGTGCATGTCAAACTCTAGGTAAAAGGTGTGCTGAGGGCACTTATTCTCCTCAGTTTCAAAGGAAATGAGCACGTTCTCACATAGTTACTGAGATTCCCGAAGATTTTGTAGAGAAAAGAAAACCATTTCCTTTTCCTTGTGTAAGCAATCTTCCTCAAGGAAAAAGTGAATCGGCATCTGGTAGCATGCAATATTCTATAGCCTCCAAAAAAAAATCATTTAGAAAAGCTCAGTAATTTAAGGAACTCTTCCAATAGCTAAACTAAGATGAGAAATCTTAACAGAACAGCTGAAAACTGACTGAGATCTATGTTATTTTGGATGGTACACATCTCAGTATTCACACCTCTAAAAATGGTGATAACCATGATGGGTGGCACACCCGCAGGTTTATTTGGAGGAGGCCATTTTCGCCTTATTGTCATTACATTAGTATGTTAGTAGAGAAGTAGCTAGGCTATAGCTTCATTTAGGCACAGTAGCAATCAGTCATTAGTCCATTAGAGCACAGGACGCACATGCGGACACATGGACGACTTCTTCTAAGGAAAGCACCATACAGTGCACATTGAAATGAAAGAGGACATGTGGACACATGGATGACATCTTCTGGAGAGGAAACCATCAGACTACATATTTAAAAGAAAGCCGATGAGAGATCTCCACTTTCCTCATCACTCCAGTGACTTATACAAGACGATTGCTAAATAGTAAGTTGATCAATGAGAATAATTTATAAAAATTTTACAATCAGCTGGGCGGTGGTGGCACACGCCTTTAATCCCAGCACTTGGGAAGCAGAGGCAGGTGGATTTCTGGGTTCGAGGCCAGCCTGGTCTACAGAGTGAGTTCCAGGACAGCCAGGGCTATACAGAGAAACCCTGTCTCAAAAAACCAAAAAAAAAAAAAAAAAAAAAATTTACAATCAAATACCAGCAATCTGTTTATGATGTTTAGCTGTATAGTACATAAATCACCATGATGAAAACCAGTATAGAAGAAAAAGACTCTAAAATGAAACATGGCACACATAGATTTTCCATCATTAGTTGTGATGTATAAAATGTCACATGGATATTAAAAAGGGAATTAGAAATATACATAAGCCCAATATGTGCCAGGCAAAAGGATGGAGAAAAGAAATGGGATGAAGGACAAATGACAGTAAGCCTCTAAGAAAACTAATCTTTTATATTTCAAAAAATGTAGAAAAGCATTAAATCTTAAACAAAACAGTTATCTTTATGTCATTGAACTCAAAAATACTTCCTTAGGGAATACTTTGAAAGTCCAAGAAACAACTGTATAGGCAAATCAGACAAGGAAGGGGCTTGCACATCTATGAATGAATGACATTCAACCAATATGGAAACAGATTACTCTTCAAGCAACATTGCTTTCTAGGTAGCTATAAAATATGACTGGATATAAGAATACAACAGGATAATGTCAGAGCCAAATGGACTTTCAGGGCAGACAGCCCATAATGAGCCTGCAAAGTGCCTCTTCAACTGGCAAGTATCATGATGTATTATTATAAAGTTCTTGAGGTTTAGACAGAGTCTATAAACTCTAATAAAGACTATCACATAATTTAATTTTAATTATGCAACATGTCTGCTCTGGTGAGGGATCACATCCAAAGATATGATCCCTAGAATGCAGACAAAACCTAGATCAAGAATGATGTCGCTGGAATAGAGGATGTCCTTAGTACACACCTTTAATCCCTAACAATGAATGCAAGGCTATTTTGTAGAAGGAAACAGGCTTGTTTGAAAGTGACATCTAATTGATGGGGAGACAAAGTGACAAATCAGAGAAAGATTTCACAAGACGAGTAAGAAATAGGATATGCCCGAACAGACAGGAAAAAGAGGTTACTTAAGAGCAGAAAGACAGACAAGCAGACAGGCAGGCAGACACACAGAGAGGGGAGGGAGAGAGAGAGAGAGAGAGAGAGAGAGAGAGAGAGAGAGAGAGAGAGATTTGGTGGTGATGGTGTGTGTATGACAGACTGAAGTAGAGAATGAAAAGGAACCAGAAGATTAGAATATATTGCCAAATTTAATATGAAGCCAAGCAGAGCAATTAATTCAGTTAGAAAAGCCAGATATAATCAGTCAACTTGGAAGATTAGACAGTATTGAGACCCAAAGCATGGTTAAAACAGAGAAGGAAATGTGCTGGGCTCAGCTAAGTTTTGTAGTCACTTAGCTTGGGTACAGATCTGATCTCATAATTTCATCTGAGGAAATAAAGTGACATTTACACTATCATGGAGTAATTGAATGGAATAAGCTTCTAAAACAGAAAAAAAATGAAAATATATTACTAATTCTGAATATATCAAGGCATGGAATCACAAAGCTCAGGTTATTATTTTTTTCATTAATTGGAAGTCTGGGTCATAAATTTCATGGTTAATTTAGATTTCCCATAGCTTTGGAGTTTGAGATAGAATTGCAAAGAGAAAATGGTTAGTGTCAACTACATATGAAAATGTCAAAGATAATTAAGATGTCAAAAATCAAAGACTATTTGTTAAATAAGTTGTAACAGAAGGAAAACCATCTGAAAATCATGCCCCACAATTATTTCCTCATTTGAATTTCAATAATCATCATTAAATCTAATATATGTATTTTAAAGTTTCAAAGCCAGTTTAAAAGAGGACCCAATGGACTGTGCAAACCTGCTCTGTTGCCTAGAATAAACGTGCAAATCAAATACTGAGCAACTGCCAAATTCAAGTTAAATTCTGTTATAAATAACTGTTTCTGCGTTATCATCATTTCCTTTCTCTGTCAAATACTGATAAAGATTCACTCTCTAAATCATTGTAATTTCCCCTGTGCTGTCGGCAAAAAGATTTAATGTGGTGATAAAATATAAATGGGAACTGGTGTGTGTTCCTTCAAGTCTTGCATATTTTATGAAAAGCTTTGCAAACTAACATTTTTATTTCTATCTAAGTACTATCCCAATTTATTGAAATATATTAGCTGAACAAAATTCCAAATCACTAATTTATTCAACTCAGAATATAAAAGATATAATAAATATATAAAGAAGAGATATTTAATTATTAAAGTTAAAATTTTATTTTATATTTTACATTTTTATTTTACGTATTTGATTTTTTAAGAGTAAAACCATGCTAATCACTATTCCTACTTATAAAACCATGATTGTACACGATTGTAGTTAATAAAGTAGTCTAACATGTACTAAGAGTTATAAAAAATGTGAACTGACAAGTTGTTTCTCTTTTTTTGACTTTTGTGTATATTTGTGTAGTGTGTGTGTGTGTGTGTGTGTGTGTGTGTATGCACACACATTGGTGTTTTTGAACATGCATGTAAGGAGGGCTGTGTCCTGCTTTTCTATTACATCAATTTCATTTTCCTCAAAAGCCACCTGAGGTTATGTACACGTTATTAGTGTATTTATATTCCTTGAGACTATGGTGCATGAGAAAACCCTCAGTACAAATGCACTGATTTTGAAGCTGTTTGGTTTATATGTTACTGTTCTTGCTTTCAAAACCAAAGAGCAAAACTGGCCTAGGTAGTCATTTGCTTGGTGAAACAGACCTATAACAGTAAGATCAGAATGTACATTAGAAAAACTAAAGAAGATTCACTGGTGTGAGGTGGAATCTCAGGATTGTTTTGATTTGCATTTCCCTGATGACTAACGATGTTGAACATTTCTTTAGGTGCTTCTCACCCATTTGTATTCATCAGTTGAGAATTCTTTGTTTAGCTCTGTACCCCATTTTTAATAGGGTTATTTGGTTCTCTGGAGTTTAACTTCTTGAGTTCTTTGTATATATTGGATATTAGCCCTCTATCAGATATAGGATTAGTATCAAGAACCTCCACATAAAACCAGATACACTCAAACTAATAGAAAAGAAAGTGGGGAAGAGCCTTGAGCACATAAGCACAGGGGAAAATTTCCTGAACAGAACACCAGTAGCTTATGCTCTAAGATCAAGAATCGACAATAGGACCTCATAAAATTGCAAAGCTTCTGTAAGGCAAAAGACACTGTCAATAGGACAAAATGGCAACCAACAAATTAGATGATGTTTCTTTATCATAAAGACAGGGATAACAACAAACCTGAAAAGGCACCATTACAGATTTCGAAATGTAGACATGAAATGTATGTTATTGTAGGGAAAGAATAAGGCTTCTTTTCAGTTTCGCTTAAGTTATGCTTAACAGAAACTAATATTACTAAAACAAACCATTCAATAATTTAAATTTGACTTGAAGTTTGGAAAGTTTAATAATAAAAATTTAGGAAGAATATATTTTAAACAGGAAGGAGTTCAGTGAAAAAAACCTACAGGACTTTTAGCTAAAGTTTATAGCCAATTAAATAATTTCTCTATTTCATTAAAATACGTAGGAGAGTAGGCATCAAGATGTTAACAATTGTCATAGCATTGTTGTTATAATTTAATATATGTAGTTGACTGACTTTAGTACCATTTATTCAAATATATGTAATGATTCTGTCTCTGATGAGACTTAATTTTAAAGATAAAATAGCTCTATTCCATAAAACATCATATAAAAGGAGGTCATACATATATTGAAATTAAATGGGATGCTTAGTTTATGAATAATTTTCAAAATAAATTAAAATATATATCCATGTATTTCTTTAGTTTGCCTTTACCTTTGTCCTTGTCCTGCATGTTCAGTGAAAAGCTCTATGCCCTAAAAATATTTTTATCAAGAAAAATTAACGTGAGCTACTCTTCTGGAGCAAAAACATCTAGGGGTTAAAATATGCATATTATTGAAGAAGCTGAAGAATCTAATTCTTCATGGCATTCTCATGTAACATGCCCAAATGTCAGGCATTCCTTTTCAACCGAGAGGTTAAATTTCATATATTTTGTCTTCATTTCTTGGGCCTCTGTTATTATAACTAGATATCCCATATTGGCAACTATAATTTGATATATTTTTGAAAGGTGACAAAAACTGAATTACAAGAATTTAGAAACACAAGCATCTGTGTGGATGAAGAAAGAGAGCTGCATTTTCTTGATCTGACTTTTGCAGTAGTAAAAAGTCAGTCTTCGAGTCAAACAAGACATGAAGGACAAAGGTCTCTGTTTCAGAGGCTATTCTCACTGCCCTGCTCTGAATGCCTCAGCTGTGGGCCACTGAGTGTCAGGGCAGCTTGCAGGGTGAGACTTAAACTCAGTGTGTGAACTCAGGCTTCTTAATGTCTCATTAGCACAATAAAATGCTGTTTCTTCAAAACTAATTCTAATCAAATTCTTATGCTATCTTTCTAACACAATCAGCTTCAAGAAGTCAAACTAAAGATGACGACACAGAGCATCCCCCATCTAATTTCTTCACACTTTTATGTGGTCTGGAGTGTGCTTCTCTTTTCATCAGACTGTGTTCAACTCTTCCTCAAACATGAAAATTAGTCCAGTTGCTGGTATAGCATAGAATCGATCGGTTTTCATTTCACCACCTGTTTTGACCACTATGAGTATAATGCTATTTAGAGAGTGATATAAATATTGCCACACTGCCTATAGGTTATATGTCTATAAGCACTGACATTTCATAGTGACTTTTAACATACTATTTTCTCTTCAGTTCTTTCACAAACCTTTAGGTGTTTTCAAGTCCATGGTAATACAGTGTTTAGGGATACCACTGAATCCTTCTTCCTGATAATGAAACTGCCATGACCAATATTAAAGCACTAATTGTAACAGAAACAGAAATGCCCCAGGATGGCTCATTTCCAGGGAAGTTAATTATGTATCAGAGCACAATGTGACCAAAACAAGTCTAAAGTGATGAGTCCCTGCCTATTACACCTGCCTGTCTGGTTTGGGACTGATATTAGGCTATTCATATAAAAATCTGAAAACTGTATATTTTACTCATCAAAAGAAAACATACATGTTCTCTCTTAATAGTATGATAGAATTTATGGTTTGGAAAGATCTTAAATTACCAGTGGTGCACTGGGATTCAGATAATGTTGATAATTAATAGGCAACAACCCCAACCCCCTATTAACTATGAAGTCCTTAATCTAGTAACAAGTTGGATATTAAGTTTGGAGTATAGATAAGGTTAAAGGGCAAAGCTAAATGAATAAAGAATTTAAAACATGAGGATGCTAAAACTGACAACACTATCACAGAGGTCATAAATCCATCAATCAGTCCTGCTATGAGAATTTAAGTATGTAAATAAAGATAAGACTCCTTCAATTCAAATCCAATTGGTGTGTGCTTTGTAGAAAACACGATCTTAGAACTAAGAATAAAAGCACAAAAACAAAATTTCCATCTTCATAAAATACATTTTTATAAGAGAATAATTATTACAAACAATATATTGCACTCTGAAATGGAGCAGGCAAGATGAGCCCATGAGGTTTCCAGAGCCTTTGTCTTTTAAAAAAAGACTGGCCCTGAACAGATTCTAAGAAGAACTCTCCAAACAAAGGATGAATATTCTGCTAGAGTTTATAGTTTACTAGTTATTTAAAGTGGAACAACAATTCATAAGGAAGGCAAAGCTCTAAAAAGAGGTCTTGTAAAAGAGAGGTCCCAAGTAGGATTCTATGAGCTCATGTTTCTAGAAGAGAACTGGCCATGATGCTCAACTAGGGGGAGGAGAGAGGGGATCAACGCTAGGATATGGTGAGTATGTGATCAAAACCTGGGGGACACTAACACCCTGATTAGAGGGGACCTACTCTAAAGTCAATGCTACAGCACTAGGTTTGGAGATTAAGAGGTAGAAGGAATGCATGACAAGGCCTTTTACAGGAGAGACTGTCTGGATAATGACATTATACATCATTATAGATCATTATACATATCTTGGAATTCAAAGAAAGGAGGAATTGTGCAGAATTGAGTTTAAAAATCCATTAAAGTTTGAAATTGTGGAAAACTGCAAGTAAATCATCTGATTTCAGAAGCAGACATTCTTTTCATTGGAGAGCAGTTCAGTCAAGTCAGAAAATGTGCTTAAGTAAGGGGCCAGGAAGACATCCCTTTTTTTAAAGAAGTATATAGGAAAAAGGTCAGCAAAGGAAACCAAAGCTAACTAACATTCTGAATAGAAGTAAATTCAAAGAGCAAAGGAGTGGCAGCAAATGCATTTGTGTTCCACATTCTCTTACCCTAACTAGACACTCCCTGTTCCAAAAACAAAAAACAAAAAACAACAACAACAACAACAACAACAACAACAACAAAAACCTCACGAAAACAAATTATAGTACTTGTGAAAGAAAAAGTAAAGAAAATAGATCAATTGTTTGTGTTATTTTATTTTATTTTCATTTTCATTTTATTTTCTGGGAAAATACACAAAAAAGAAAAGAAGAAATCAGTACAAACAGCATATAGTTCACACAGTACTCCATTGCTAACCTGTGGGAAGATGTATGCTACCATCAACAAGTTTTTTATGACCACAATTAAATTCTAGATTGCTTTTGTCTTCCACTGCTCCAAAATAGCTGGGTGGGAACCTGCCCTGAAATTACCATTTCCACTACTCCTGCGGCTGGACTTGTTGTGTCCCTTGCTGACCTTGAACTCAGAACTCTGCTTGCCTTTTTATCTTTCTGACAAGTTGGCTCATAGTGTAGCTATTCTTGTTCCTTTAGATCATGAAACCCCTCAAAATTCATATTGCATATTTATTTTTTGCATAGTTGAGAAGTTACACATTTCTCAACCCATGTATGTGGAGTAGTTTCTCAAACTTTAAGGGCTGTCCTGAAGATCCCACTGGTTACCATTTTGCTGAGATATAGTCACAGTCGACTCTTGGACTTGCGCTGTTTCTAACCATCATGGAGTCATCAATGTTACCAAGGAGGACATTTTACAGAAGCAAAGAGTACTCCACTGCTAAGAATGGTTCCAGTAAATATGGACATTATTACACAAACGAGCTGTACCTCCACAGCAGCCATTCACACTTGTGGAGGCTCACACCAGGGCCCTATCCCAGGAGCAGGATCCATGTCACTCTGTCCCCATCAAGGCCATGGCAGGCTTGGTAAATCCCTGGTGCACTGTGCTGCTCATTAGGGTGGTGTCAGAAGGCTTACTATGTTCTGGAAGGCAGAAATCTCATAGTGTGGAATGCAAGGTGTAAATCTCAGGGAAGTATAGACTGTTACTCCAGAGATGAGGTGCCAAATTACTTGCTCAATACATACAATCAATTAAATACAACATCACAATATTTTACCTTGCCCTTGCCGAGAAACAAAATGGTACTCATATATGTACTATCCAAAATTGGCCTTTTTATAATTTCCTTTGCATTACTAATTTGTTATGCCTTTTCTGTCACAGAACATTTTTTAATGAATTATACTACTAATAATTGATATTCTAAACAAGGATAATTGAGCCGAGTGGTGATGGCTCACACCTTTAATCCCAGCACTTGGGAGGTAGAGGTAGGTGGATTTCTGAGTTCAAGGGCAGCCTGGTCTACAGAGGGAGTTCCACGATAGCCAGGGCTACACAGAGAAACCCTGTCTTGAAAAAAATAAATAAATAATACCAACCAATCAAACAAACAAACAAAAACAAGAATTTCACAAGCAATTGAAGGGTTAAACAAGAATGTCACCAACATCTAAGACTACTCATTAAAACACCTGTCAGTTTAACAGGATAAGCACCAGCTGACTAAGGTGCTACTGACTTTAATACAGCAAGTCACAGGTGATGACATGTCAAAGTCAAAATCATGAGTATTTTTAGTATTTCCATATAATTATATTTTAATTAAAACAAAAGGTATAATTCTATATGTTGCAATTATACATAAACTATATAATAGACTAATGATTATATAAACTAAAATTGAAAAAAAAGAATTCATATTTCTCAAGGGCTTTTATTACCGGGAGCCAGGTTGCCAGCCAAAGTATTACTACATCCTGTAAGAAAGCCAGCATTCAGGATTGCCATCTTGCATTTATAAGACAGGAGCTTTGAGAGGCTTAATAAGCAAATTCATACCCAAGAGGGTATGATTTCAAACTTCGTATCTCAGCCATTACATCATACACTATAAAGCTACTCCACAATTCTACATTTCAAGGAAAATGTGTTTTTTAAGTAGATTAAAGAATGTTTATAAGCCTCCCTGGATCATTTAGTCATTAGTAGAAAATAGCTACACTGAAACAAATAGACAAACTTTTGTCTTAAGGCATTACAGCAAGAGTTAGAACTCCCTAATATCTTCTGAAGTATGTAAACATACTATCTGTACCTTGGTAAGAAAATCAGTATTTAAAATGTGATTTTTTTGGCAAATGAAATACTAACAACTTTTGCTACTCTAAATCCTATTAGCTACATAATTCTTCTAATTAACCTCAACTTTAGAAACAGAAGATTTTTAATAAAATTCTTATGATATTTTAGTACCCCCTTTAAAATATTTAATTAATAAGCTGGCACACCATTGGAAAGTCGGTTTATCCTTTCCCAGTATGACTCGTTTTAGGACAAAACACTTTTCTTCATAAATGTCAGCTTCCAAGTATGTTAACGTCATCAGAATCTGTAAAAATTTAAATTATATACTTATGCAACACTGTTAACCAACTGTATAATTTCATTTTTCATGGACAACTCATATTAAAATTTATTGACTTCCATGATTCTCCAAAATTATACCTGTTAGCCTTATGATAGTGAAGCCTTGCTGATGTTTGAAATGCTAATCATCAGGAGATAAGAACATGTGTGGTACACAGAAGGCAGGATAAGCATCAATTACAGAAGCTAGGCACAAGCTGCACTCCAATCCAGAAACAGAATCTAATACACTGAATATAATGATAATTTTACAAACCATTAGATTAATATATTTTCACCATAAACTTAAAGTCAAGTTTTGTCTATGTTTCCAAGCAAAAGAATTCTACTGATTCTCTTTATTAAGATGAATACATGTCTCCATCAGTGGAGACAATTCTGTCTCCTTTGTGTTAAATATCATCCCTTTTGTAAAAACACAGTGGAAACCTGTGTACAATCTGGCAGACAGAAACAATCCTACTTATGCAACAGTATGCAAATCCTTAGTCCCTAGAGGTTGAAAATAAACACAAAATTATGAGTACTCTGATGATATTTACCTGGCAAAAGCAAAATCTATAAAATGGCACAAACTATGAATATTTTATGATAGAAATTTCTACCACAGTGTCTCAAAACAGGATGAAGTCAAATGTGCCATAACACTTCCTATTCAAGATCGAGTATAGCGAGTGTGTTTGTACTAATGTTACATTCTTCCTCCAACTATATAGATGCATGAGTGAAGCACTCACTCATCATCATCACAGCTTAATAGGCCAATCATGAAGCTCCCGCCATCACAAAAGATACTTAATGAGCTGATGATCATGAAACTGAGGCTATCGCCAGAGATGCTCAAACTCTATTGTTAACATCTTAATGGAAAATAGTGGAGTTCATATTTTATGTGGTGAGGTTTAAATGCCAGGGCTTGTTCTCAATTTTCGATTTGAAATTCCTCCTCTATAGTCTCTATTAATAAATCATGTGCTCACTTATTAGGAACAATTTGTTAGAACTAAGACCAGAGCTTGTTGTAAATCTTGATTGAAGATAAAATTAATTTTCCATTCATTAGGATGTAAAATCAAATTGGTGGAAACTCTATAACCAAATCCATTTTTAAAATATGTTTTAGTTGTGTGAGTTAACTTCATTTAAAAGATTGAAAACCATATAATGAGTGGAAATGAGGCTAGTTAAAGTGGTTTATCGATTTCAGAGGTGACATATAAAGTAAGAAGAAATGAAAACTTTATCTATAGTTCATTTTATGATGAGGATTTCTGAGAAATTCCTAGTTAAAACCTAGTTAAGCCCTTTTACTCATTGAACTACATAGTCTATTTCTACATAATACTGGAACATACATTCTCTATGTATTTATATATATGATATGGATATTTTTTCTAGGGTCATCATGAACTAAAAAGAGAAAATGCACTCAAGAAATGTGGTAAACCTAAGATGATTAATCTGCTACTGATATAAATTATAGGATATTTTATAGTATATGTACACATATAATGTACATATAATTTCCGGAAATAAAGATTAAATGATAGTATCATTGACAGCAAACCATTAGACATTTATATCGTTTCCACATATTATGTGTTATAGTGCTTTATGACTGGCACAGTAGATATTTCATAGCATCCACATGACCAATGCATTAGTGATAATCTATGGTACAATTTTGCAGTGATCCTGATGTCAGGAGGTCTATTGTTGATGGAAATACTATAAGGCATATGACTAAACTTGTTATTCGTATTAGGGATTTTTGTTATTGTTTTTGTTATTTTTGTCACTGTTCAAAGAAGATTTTGACTTTAATAAATACATATATATAATAGGGCTCCTGGTGCCATATAAAACAGTGCACTGATTCTGATGCAAGGCAAACTCCAAAGATCATGTGTTGCCAAGTTATCATTAAATTGCTCCTCAGATCCTTGTTCATAATATGACACTGTTCACATTATCAAATAGTGACAACCAAAGTAGATAACATGTATAAAATTACTGGCTTATTACTAGCATAGAACTTCTTTATTGACTCACTCTTTGATATACCTGCCACAAGCAGCCACATTTCATAGGGCTTCATTCATCATATCTCCTTCTGGTCTCTTCATTTATTTTTTTCTTATCAATATCATGACTTTGCATTCCAATTCCATTACAGATAATTTCCAAATGTCCTTTCAGTGAGACTACTTTAAGTTTGTATATTCAATTTGTTGACATTTCCACTTGAATATTTCATATCTACAGCTTTCTGGACATTCCTACCATTGCTTAATTATTACATAACTATCCTATGGCAATCCATAGCATTACATAGATTTATAGTGACACAGGCTGGCTGAAGAGGACTCACTGTGAGACTAATTTTATTCACTCTATTATCAAATTCTATTAAATACACCTGTGAACCTGAGTGGCAGTCAGACGAATTGAGGCCACCACAGGGACTGATAAGTAATGGGAGCCTCTTACTATCAATTACAAAGGCTCTTCATTTTCCCTCCAATACAGTTCCACAACAGAAGCCAAAGGCACAGTGAAATGTTGTAAATGGTAGAAGTTCTCCTGGATACCCCAATCCTTCCTCTCTCTATGATCTCCGTCCTAGAAGGTGCTGTCCTACCTGGTCCTGGGCCAGGTCCTAGCAATGGAGACTCGGAAACTTTGGAACCTGGAAGGCAGAAATAAAGTGAACTTGGGAATTATTTTTCTAGCTCCCTTTATGGGTTTTTGTTAGCTGGTTGTTCCTGAACTGGAGGCCTCTGGGATACCATCCTCCCTAGTTGTGTCAGGTTCTGGTACCCCTTAGAGCCTTGAGTTCATAACAGCTAGTTTTTTTGTCTTCTTATTTATTTACTTGTCTGTTTGTATATTTATTTATTTATGTTTTGCTTCAGGTTCCTTCATCATCCCCTATGCCAAGATTACAATTTTACAATTTCCTCATATATTAAACTCCTTTTCAAGAGTCATGTCACCTGTTTCTGGACTAGTCTAAATAGTTATACCTACTTTTCCTCGCACTAATCCCCTTAACAGAAAAATCATACTGTCCAATATACTATGTTATCTGTCCAAACTGATCCCTACCCTGGGCCCATAGCTGTTGTTTTGACTATTATTCAACTTTTAAGCAAACAACAAAAAAGATACTTTCTCAGAAAGTGCCTATCTACACAATCTAAAATATATCCTACCATATGGATTGCTCTCTTCTGTTCTAGATTCAGGCTTTTAGTACAGTGTTGGGATATTTCAGCTTTTAGAAACCAATAACACAGTACACGTGCAATAGGAACTGTTCTTTGATTATTTTTATTTTCTCCCTGGCTATCCATATGCAACATGATAATCATTTGTGATTCTGGCAATGGTTATAAGCCCTGAGCCCAGTCAGCTGTCTTGAAGGTAAAGAACATACTCCGCAATGTGCTTTGTAACCAAGCTGCAATGGGGCAGGATTTCACTGAATTTTTGGACATTTGTAGTTACAATTGTAAAATTACAAGCACTGCTTTTGTCTATGACTTTCTCAGTTGAATTAAATTTCACAAGGAGATCTTTTACTCAATTAACAGAAAAATAGAGCCTATAGACACTTGTTAATAATTAGAGAACAGATCACTTGAGCAAGTATTCCTTCCTTCATCAATACTGAGCACAGTTTACTATCTGTGAACCTTGCAGAAAGAAGAGTCAAAGGTATGTTGGCTAGCTTCACCTCCAGATGTGAACCTACAGGTTTAGGACCACTGGTTCAGATCCCAATACCCACATGATGGCTTATTATATTCTGTAGCTCCAGTTTCAAGGGTTCTGAAACCCTCATCTGGCTTCTGCAGGGCAGTAGCTACAATCACAGTGCATATACACTCATATAGACAAAACATCATACACATAAAAATAGTACAGAAAGGTATCTACAAGCTGTTGAGAGAGGAATGTAAATACTAGTCCTACTCAACTGTGATGCAAATTAACAACAAAAATGACCAGCATAGAATGATATGAGGCAAAGGACATAGTCAATAAGACAAATGGACAAACTACACACTGGGAAAAAATCTTTACTAATCCCACATCTGATAGAGGGCTAATATCCAAAATATATGAAGAATTCAAGAAGTTAAGCAGCAAAAAAAAAAAAAAAAAAAAAAAAATCAAACAAGGTAATTAAAACAATGGGGTGTAGAACAAAACCGAGAATTCACAACTGTAGTGTTCAAAGTCCTTTGTGATCAAAGAAATGCAAATCAAAAGGACGCTGAGATTCTACTTTACACCAATCAGAATGGCTACGATCAAAGCCTCAGGTGACAACACATGTTGGAGAGGATGTGGAGAAAGAGGAACACTTCTCCATTGCTGGTGGGATTGCAAACTGGTACAACCACTCTGGAAATCAATTTGGAGATTCATCAGAAAATTGGAAATAAATCTACCTGAAGACCCAACTATACCACTCTTGGGAATGTACCCAAAAGATGACCCACCATGCCACAGGGGCATGTGTTCCACTATGTTCATAGCGACCTTATTTGTGATAGCCAGAAGCTGGAAACAACCTAGATGTCCTATGACAAAAGAATGGATACAGAAATGTGGTTCATTTACACAATTGAATACTGCTCAGCTATTAAGAATGAGGACATCCTGAGTTTGCAGGCAAATGGATGTAATTAGATTTTAAGTAATACTTAAAAATAAGAAAATTTAAAAAGGAAAGATGTACCATGGAGTAACAAAGACCCAGAAGTACAAGTGTTGTCTAGTCAGGAACACAAGATACAGAATCCTGGAACAACTTCTGTCTCATGTGTAATTGTGCTAGATGAAACTTGTGTTCCACAGCAACTCAAACAAGATAAGAAAAATGGAAATATTGTTTTCATCCTACCTATTTATATGATAATAACTTGCAGAGTAGATCAGTGACTAAATAGCAAAAAGCCACTTAAAAGACCATCACTCCATACAATATTAAAATGCTTTCATGTATTTGACTATTTAGAAACAGTTTAATACTTTTTGTTGATCTGAATCTCACTTTAAGAAAGATTATAAAGCAATAAACACCTAAAAGAATAGAGTAAGCCTAAAGTTTTCAAATACATCACATTATTGGTAATGGAATATTTTTCTGCATATTATAAAATGTATTTATTCCAATTCATTTATTTTAACTTGCATTTGTCCTTTAAGGACTTTTCAGCATAATATATTATCTTCCAATGTGAATGATCACATTTAAAATAGTGCTTAAATTCTAGCACACTGTGAGATTAATAAACCATGAAAATTTGACATTACTACAGACTCAGGGCATTAATTGCCTTTAGACACAGACTTAATATCTATGCTCCATAAAAATTTAGTCATGATTTTTGAAACAGCAAAACAATTGCTAGGAAAAACACCTCTATATGTAGTGCATACATTGCTAACTGTTGCTTTAATATTTCATTCTATAAAGTGGATATTTAAGAATGAAAGTAACATCATCATGGTAAAATTGTTCACCTAGCAATCAGGGCTGAGATGTTTTAACTTAACCCCAGTTATCCTACCTCAATGCCACACAGTCTTGTAGGACATTACAAAACCTAGTGGGGGTGGGGTGGGGAATCTGGTCATAGTCAACTGGGCTCTGATATAATCATCATGAAGTCAGTGGCCAGAAAAAGGCCGAGGAGAAGTTAAATCTCAAATGTTCACTCCCCAATTTAAAGATTTAATGTTTCAGCCTAACAAAGGGAGTGTGGGTGTGTCTCTGACTCTTTTTCCTGCTCTTGAGAACTTTTTCTTCCTACTGGGTTGCATTGTCCAGCCTTGATATGAGGGTTTGTGCCTAGACTGAATTCTGTTGATATCTTGAGAGGCTTGTTCTTTTCTAAAGGGAAAGGGAGATGAGTGCATCTGGGGGAGAAAGAAGGTGGAAAGGGGGCTTCCTGGAGGAATAGTAGAAGAGAAAACTGTGGTTGGAAGGTGTTGTTTGAAAGAAGAATAAAATAAAATGGGAAAACTAGATAGATAGATAGATAGATAGATAGATAGATAGATAGATAGATAGATAATGAGTTAGAGAGATAGAAAGATAGACAAAGAAAGAATATATATCAATACATTAATCTTGGTAGTCACTGGTATCTATCCCACTTTCTGGATGCTATAAATTTAAAATCCAGTGCAATATTAATTTTTGCTAAATTCTCTGACCTCTACATTGCTAAACAATATAGAAATCAGTAAAGAGTAAAAGTTGTTTTTCTGCTTCAATAGGAGATCAAAAACTAACTGATTTCTACTATGAGATTATGTGACTGAAATGTCTCCTTAATACGTACACAGGCACACTCACATTTAAATCCACTTAGGTACACATATGTAAACACACAGGAGCAGAAGTATATAATTCCAAACACTCCTGTGAATGGAATATCCTCCATCAACTTTACCCTTGGTACTTATTAAATGTATGTGTGAGCCATTTCTATATCCTACACATAAATAGCAAAATAGTTTATATATAAACATCTCACTAATACATTAAATTAATATATGCAAATGGTAATTTAGCAATGTTGTTTAGTAAATAATAAGAAGTCATAAATTCAAAATTAGTTGTGATATTTATTATTAATAAAATAATCAACTACTAGAATAGATAATTTATAGTTCATAAACATGTTTGAATATGAAAACTTCAGATCTATGATTTAGAGGCATAATAAAAATTAAAATGAGTTAGATAAGTTTAACATTAGTAATAGAAGAAAATGACTGTGAAAAAAAAAGTAAAATAATTGATAACAGTACAAAATTTCTATAATCCTGATGCTTCATAAGTGTATTGAAGCTCATACTTAATCATTTTAAATAGAAAAATATAAAAAACAGTGAATTCCTTTCTACAGGCAAGGGTGATATATAGTAACGATTACAGAGTTATAGACTGCATCATCAGGTTATATTTCAGTGCTCTAACCCTTTGGGAAAGCATATGACCAGTACAGCATGCTCCTGAACAGTACGAAAGATGAGCAAATAGATAAGTGATACAAACAGATGGTAAGTAATATGTATAATAGACAACAGATAATATAGATAATAGATTATAGATAGATAAAGGATATAAATGATTGACAGATGACAGAAACATACATAAAACATAGATGGTACAAAGACGATTGAGAAATGAACAGAGACATAGCTACATACATACATGAAAACTACATAGACACAAAGACAGACTAAAACCAAGCTCATTCATCCTGTTTCATAAGTTATCATTTAACTCAGATAGCTTCATTCTTCTATGCATGATTAATTCTTTCCACTTCCCAGGGCAGCAATTGATGTTTTTAGAACAATTCTCGTCTTCTTCATTTTGATACATATTTGTTAAATCCCAAACTTTTTGTGAGCCCATTACTTTTACAGTCATACAATGAAAATTGATTAAATTCACTAAATACCAACTATATAAAGTGAAATCAATTTCTCACATGAGCTAGTGTTTAAGTTTAATGTAGTGAATATGGGTATGTTGTATTATCCATTAAATCTACTCAATTTCTTGTTTTCAGGGTTCGTTCTATAAATGTGTTTAAGAATTTTGGCTAAAAACTCTCTGGAATTTAAGTTTGCTATATATTATCCCTAGTTCTCAAGTTTTTGAGAGAGAAAAGAAATTGATATGAAAGCTTTTAGGAATGAACAAAAGCTGGCAGGACTATAGATAATAACTGAAAATTTTGGTTTTTACATTACAAAGTGAAAGGCACTAAAAAGAAGTGGGCCAATAAGAACCTTGATATTACTGCTTTCTATCCAATGCTGAAGACAAATAATTGCTGGATAATTTAAACTGACCATCCTTGACTATAAAATGTGTAGTGCTTCTTGTATTTTTGCCTTTGCTCTACCAATACATAAGCCTTACACACACACTGCTCTTGCTACATTAAATGTTTCTATTTTATGTGTTTTCACAAAGGAGAAACATGTAGCAATTCTCTTTGTAGTAAAAATAAAATAGAACTTCCTGAGATTACCATCACAGTTTGAAATTAGATTAATGTACATTTTCATTAAGTAATTTTAGATAGTATATAGTCCATCGTCATTTAAATATTTTTCTACTTCTGCCTTATGACTTCTATACTTGTTTATATTTTGAACAGAGGAGAAAAGATGGTAAGGAATGCTAACGAATAATGACATAACTCCAACATATTTATTTTCTTCATCTTTGTTCTGAGCCATTATGCTTTTATTGCTCTGGGATACAAAAAGAGATAATCACGGGTATTTTCAGCAAATAGTAATCAGTGTAGAGAAAAAAAAAACCTAGTGTGTTCTTTCATGCCTAGATTTTATATCAATATACAAAACCACATTCCTCTGTGCTTCATTTAATTCTTCAATTTTCCTTGTTAAACGTCAAAATCTGTATAACAGATAGGCAGTAAAACCAGGCAATAACTTTTTAAAGATATTATTGAAGAAACAGAAGTGTAAAAGTGAATGTTTATCAGTCCTACACACCTACATATTAGGAAAAGAATCAAAGTATTGTTCCTGTATAAACTAAGAAGTAGTAGCCAAAGTCTAAAATGAAAAGCAATTTATGTGAAATACACAAAGCAGAAAATAGTGAATTATTTAAATTAACAATATTAACAATGTTTGCTACTTTTCAATGTTATATTTGAACATCTAAAAATAACATGTAATTAATTACATGTAAGCAATCACATGAATTTAAAATAATGAATTAAAATGCAAAATAAAAACAGCAGTGCTTAGTAACACTTCAAAAATCAAATAAGAAAATATAAATATTTTTATTGATCTTCACTAGAATTGTGTTTATGACATGACTAACATCATTTCTAACTCCTTTTTTCTCTAATGTTGAGGACACTGACTTACAGCATATGGCCTATTCACATTGATCTTATCCTTTTAGAATCTTATAGACAGATAAAGTATGTCTCACATTAAAAAAGGAATACACTGACCTTTGTTTAATGTGTCCTTGCCCTCACTCAAAATATACTTGCTGACACACTAGGTTTTAGGAAGAGACAAACATTAGAATCAAAATAAAGTATTTCTTTGATTCTATAGACACAGGAAGGTATCATTCCATGGCAGAATTACTACAGAGTGAGTTTAAAGTGCTAGGGAATCAGATAAGAGTTGCTTTCAACCAAGGACATAGGGAATAAGAGGCAATAATGGGGTGCTTTAATATGAAACTCATTTTACATGGACCTCACATCACATCTTATCATGAGCAAGATAGTATCTCCTTTTGTGATACAATAATGATGTTTCTAAATTATCTGCCATTGTGCTTGATACAAAAAGTTCCCTTAGAGAGCATCATTACCCTTATCCACAATTTATCCCTACAGTCCATATAAACATATGCAGTACTTAAAATTATGGAATGCATCTCATACTGCTTCTATGCTTTCTATATCTATATAAAATATATGTGTGTGTTTTCTTTTATGTCACTATCTCTAGCTCTTAAATGTTTCTCTTTCTCTATTACATATATCTGTATACATAGTATATAATTATATATTTTTAATATATATTATGTATTCAAAATACATATACCCAAAAACATAGATACACTTATATTACAGTATATACATATAAACTTTCAGAACATTCACCACCAGTTTTACTCTTTAACTTAAATTGAGAATTTTCTTTGAAAAAACAAAATGTACAAATCAATCCAGAAAAATTATGCCCAAAGGAGGTTTAAAAA
Organism: Montemys delectorum; assembly: GCA_019843815.1. Taxonomy (NCBI): domain Eukaryota; kingdom Metazoa; phylum Chordata; class Mammalia; order Rodentia; family Muridae; genus Montemys; species Montemys delectorum. The sequence goes on along the minus strand of JADRCD010211278.1, from coordinate 2,857 downwards.
TAGAAATGGCCACTAAACTAGAAGAATAAGAAACTCAAATATAGGGGCTTGAAATATGGCTCAGAAGGTAAACACTCATATTGTTCTTTAAGATGACTTCAGTTCACTTCTAGTACCATGTTATATAGCTCATAATTACCTACACCTTGTACTCCTGAAGATCCAATGCTCATGGGCACAAAACGCACATGTATATACACATGTATAATATACAAATATAAACACTTTCATAATAAATAAACAGATGATAAACAGATAGATTATAGATAGATAATACTTTAAAATTTTAATAATAATATGCACAAGAAGGACAAAATTAGGCAAGGCTTATTACAAGCTGTAGCAATGTCTACACAATTCCAGGAGACATCCAGGTGGCCTGTAGCAATATCCCAATCTAATATAGGCAAATATCATGCAATCAGGACCAGTTACACAAAAGGATCCTCACATTTCCTGTAATCATCAGATACCTGGGATTATTTTAGGAATGTACCAGATTATTGGAAGTTTCCACTAAAGTGAATTGAAATATGATTACAATAATAAACTATTTTATTAGTCTATATGGTTATGATCAAAACAGGTGGCTGCACCAAATACTGAAGGCCAAAGGTGTGGGGCAATGGGCAATTTTGACAGCCAGAGTCCAGTACAGCAGAACCACTTTGAACCCCGGAGACCCACTGAGCATCTGCCCAGAAGGGATGGAAGGCGTTTGGTGAATTGCTCCTGAGACCATGGCTCAGATTTCAGCCCAACCCCCTGACAATGATCCCCAGCAGGAGAGATGTGTAATATTAGTCAAGCCCTCTAACATGCAAATAAAGATTCTCAGCCCAAATCAATGAGAAATAACTGCTGCCAAAATATGAATGATCCCCCAAAACTATATATATGTATGGTATCCAGGGAAGTAAAGAGTGTGAAAGATCTACTCCGTGGTCTGAGCCTTTTGTTCTAGAGCTGTAACACTTGGGAAGAGGTCTGGTCTCCTGAAAGGTGGCCTGAAGCTGTGCTGCACTCACGGGCTAGTCGGCCTGTTGGCCCAGCCCAACCTGACTCACTACAGGGCAGAGCAGAGAAACAGAGCATCTTGAAAGACAGGGCAGAGACGCCCGCCTGGTCAGTGCTTGCTAGATTCTATGCACAAGGGCTCCCCCAATCAAGCCGGGCCAGAGATCTCCATGGGAAGCCGCAGGCAATAAGACCCGCACAAAAGTATACTGATAAAGGTCACATCTTGGTTACATTTTATTCATCTATTCAGCCATCATTAATAAGATCTGACATATCATAGCTGAGAAAGTGATACTAATAAATCCTGCACCCTCTAGTCATATTATCATGCTATTTTTATGCTGACTTTCCTACTGTGAACATAAAAAATATTACCTCAGTGATGTCACAGAACAAATTAACATGCATCTGAAGGGCAGGAGTCGTTGTTTTCAATAGGTCAAAGCAAGAAGGACAGAGTGGAGAAGCAATTATTTCCAATTCAGAGGATAGAATTTGATGTTAAGATACAATCCTTTAAAAATAAAAATGTTTGGGACCCCTGATTAGTAGTTTACTTTTGTGAGAACAGATTTTAATAGTGCAAATTATCAGGTTCTAAAATTTTTTTATCATTTTGAAGAATATAAATTTACATATACAATAACTATTTACTGGGCCAGCATTCTATTATTATGCATGCTTTGATCTTTTTTCTCATGAAATTACCACGAACATCAAATATACTCATTAGCAAGACTAAAATGATATGAAAATCATTTTTATCTAAGATATGTTACAAGGGCTAAATACATTTTCAATATTTCATTCTGAGTTAATTTCTTTCTTTTTTTTTAAAGATTTTATTTATTACATCTAAGTACATTGTAGCAGACACACTAGAAGAGGGCATCAGATCTCATTATGGATGGTTGTGAGCCACCATGTGGTTGCAGGGATTTGAACTCAGGACCTTGTGAAGAGCAGTCAGTGCTCTTAACCACTGAGCCATCTTTCCAGTCCCCTGGGTTAATTTCTTGAAGATAAAGTATTTGACTTGAATGAAACAAAGATTGAAGTGCTCGGAGCTATAGACTAATCTCTATTTACTTAGTGTTGTTTTTGTTGTTGTTGTTGTTTTGTTTTGTTTTTTGTTTGTTTGTTTTGTTTTTACTTATAGAAACTAACACAGAATGAAGTAAATTAAGTAAGGAAGCAGAATTTACTCCTTTGTACTTGTCTGGCATCCGGAGTCCATGAGGACCACGTTTGTGTACCATCCTTCAGCTTTTTTTTTTTTTTATGCCAATTGTAGATTCCCCTGCAGTGCCAACTCTATTTGGTGTGTGCAACTTCCTTTTGCAAATGTTTCACATTTATTTCCAATCCCCTAAGGTATCGGAGGTTACTAAGGTTTCATATCAGCTCCATTCACAGTTTGCTCAGGAGCTTCATGGGGGAATCGAAACTGGTACACATTGCCTGGTCTCAGAGCTTTCTAGAACCTCAGTGTAAGTTTCCACGATACTCACAGAGTTCCCTCCTCAAAACCTTCCAAACAGGCACTGTACAAGCAACATAAAACAACAATGCTAGCTCAAGATGTCATTGGGACCTCTGTTGTCATAGCTGTGCTGGTCTCTGCCTTCATGGCCAAACCCGTGAAAACACTTCTCCAGGCAGTCATTTTGCCAGCAAGAGGTCTAGGAAGCCACTATGTGTCAGACACTGTCTTTTCATTCTTAAAACCTTGGAGCTTTCCACTGGCAGGATATTACCTTTCTGGTTTCTCTTAATAGCACCAGTATCCTTTAGAACTGTGCCATGCTCCTTTTTTTTTTTTTTTTTTTTTTTTTTT
>JADRCD010211277.1:4986-25997 GCA_019843815.1 Montemys delectorum | reverse complement strand
TTTTTGTTTCTATTTGGTTGATTTCAGCCCTGAGTTTGATTATTTCCTGCCTTTGACTCCTCTTGGGTGAATTTGCTTCTTTTTGTTCTAGCGCTTTCAGTTGTGCTGTCAAATTGCTGGTGTATGCTCTCTCCAGTTTCTTTTTGGAGGCACTTAAAGCTATGAGTTTTCCTCTTAGGACTGCTTTCATTGTGTCCCATAGGTTTGGGTATGTTGTGGCTTCATTTTCATTAAACTCTAGAAAGTCTTTAATTTCTTTCTTTATTTCTTCCTTCACCAAGTTATCATTGAGTAGAGTGTTGTTAAGCTTCCATGTGTATGTGGGCATTCTATTGTTTATGTTGTTATTGAGAAGCAGCCTTAGTCCATGGTGATCTGATAGGATACAAGGAATTATTTCAATCTTCTTGTATCTGTGGAGGCCTGATTTGTGACCAATTTTATGGTCAATTTTGGAGAAGGTAGCATGAGGTGCTGAGAAGAAGGTATATCCTTTTGTTTTAGGATAAAAAGTTCTATAGATATCTGCTAAGTCCATCTGTTTCATAACTTTTGTTAGTCTCACTGTGTCCTTGTTTAGTGTCTGTTTCCATGATCTGTCCATTGCAGAGAGAGTGGGGTGTTGAAATCTCCCACTACTATTGTGTGCGTTGTAATGTGTGCTTTGAGCGTTAGTAAAGTTTCTTTTATGAATGTAGATGCCCTTGCATTTGGAACATAGAGGTTCAGAATTGAGAGTTCATCTTGGTAGATCATACCTTTGATGAATATGAAGTGTCCCTCCTTATCTTTTTTGATCACTTTAGGGTGAAAGTCGATTTTATTCGATATTAGAATGGCTACTCCAGCTTTTTTCTTGGGACTGTTGGCTTGGAGAATTGTTTTCCAGCCTTTTATTATGAGGTAGTGTCTGTCTTTGTCCCTGAGGTGGGTTTCCTGTATGCAGCAAAATGTTGGGTCCTGTTTATGTACCCAATCTGATAGTCTATGTCTTTTTATTGGTGAATTGAGTCCATTGATGTTAATAGATATTAAGGAAAAGTAATTGTTGCTTCCTGTTAGTTTTGTAGTTAGAGCTGGCATTCCTTTCATGTGTCTATCTTCTTTTAGTTTTGTTGGAAGATTACATTTTTGCTTTTTCAGGGATGTAGTTCCCCTCCTTGTGTTGGAGTTTTCCATTTATTACCCTTTGAAGGGCTGTATTTGTGGAAATATATTGTGTGAATTTGGTTTTGTCATGGAATACTTTGGTTTCTCCATCTATGGTGATTGAGAGTTTTGCTGGGTATAGTAGTCTAGGCTGGCATTTGTGTTCTCTTAGGGTCTGTATAACATCAGCCCAGGATCTTCTGGCTTTCATAGTCTCTGGTGAGAAGTCTGGTGTAATTCTGATAGGCTTGCCTTTATATGTTACTTGACCTTTTTCCCTTACTGCTTTTAGTATTCTTTCTTTGTTTTGTGCATTTGTTGTTTTGACTATTATGTGGCAGGAGGAATTTCTCTTCTGGTCCAGTCTATTTGGAGTTCTATAGGCTTCTTGCATGTTCATGGGCATCTCTTTCTTTAGGTTAGGGAAGTTTTCTTCTATAATTTTGTTCAAGATATTTACTGGCCCTTTAAGTTGGAGGTCTTCACACTCCTCTATACCTATTATCCTTAGATTTGGTCTCCTCATTGTGTCCTGGATTTCCTGGAGGTTTTGGGTTAGGGTCTTTTTGCATTTTGCATTTTCTTTGACTGTTCTGTCAATGTTGTCTCTATTATCTTCTGCCCCTGAGATTCTCTCTTCTATCTCTTGTATTCTGTTGGTGATGCTTGCATCTATGTTTCCTGACTTCTTTCCTAAGATTTCACACTCCAGAATTGTCTCTTTTTGTGATTTCTTTATTGTTTCTACTTCCATTTTTAGGTCCTGGATGGTTTTACTCAATTCCTTCACCTGTTTGTTTGTGTTTTCCTGCAATTCCTTAAGGGATTTTTGAGTTTGCTCTTTAAGTGCTTCTACTTGTTTTCTTGTGACCTCCTGTAATTCTTTATGGGATTTTTTTTGTTTCCTCTTTAAGGGCTTGTACCTCTTTACCTGTGTTCTCCTGTATTTCTTTAAGGGAGTCATTCATGTCCTTCTTAAGTTCCTCTATCAGCATTGTGAGATATGATTTTAGATCCAAGTCTTGCTTTTTCGGTGTTTTTGGATATCCAGGACTTGCTGTGGTGGGAGTACTAGGTTCTGATGAAGTCAAGTAGTCTTGGTTTCTGTTGGTAGGCTTCTTGCGTTTGCCTTTCGCCATCTCTTGATCTCTGGTGATAGATGCTTGGTGTCTCTGACTAGAGCTTGTCCTGTCACTGCCGCCTTGCAACTCTCCTGTGACTTTTGAGGTCTGTGCCTCACGGCTGGTCCTGCCTGGGGCTCTGGGTTAAAGCAAGTCCTGGAGGCAGGCCCTCCACTAGCAGAGAAGGGGCAGAGATGATAGCTGATCCAGCTCTGTCACTCGGAAGCTGAGAGGATCCTTTCCCTGCTGCCCTGTGACTCCCCTGCAACTCTTGAGGCCTGTGCCTCCTGGCTGGTCTAGCCTTAGAAAGTCAATGGAGAGAAAATGGCGGATCTCACCTGAGTCTCTGGGCTGAAGCACACCCTGGAGGCAGGCCCTTCACTAGCAGGGAAGGGACAGAGATGGTCACTGATCCAGCTCTGTCACTCGGAAGCTGAGAGGATCCAGATAAACTCTTAACATAGCATATACTCATTGTCTTGCCCTGAGTGATACCAAATATCCAGGTTGAATAGCTATGGGAAACTATGTGGACCCAAGCACAAAATATTACTCTCTGTATTTAAGATGATGTTTCCTGGTTCCTGTCTGTATATTAAGCCATAGGTAACACAGAATCATTATTTTTAAAAAAGTTTTTGGCTAAGCCAGCAACAATTTATTCTCAAAGTCATAGGGGTCTTGGTTTAAAGGCCTAGTAGGAATTTGGCTTGATGTCAGAGCTGGAAGCCTCAGAGCTATGTCTCAGGAGCTCTTACATCTATTTGCTCTTGGAAGATGTAGTTTTAAGCAGTTCTTCTGTCACAATATATCTGTCTTAGAGTACATATGTCATATTCTTTGTGGCCTGTTTTTAAAGAACTCCTTACCCCAATGTTCCTACTATGACCTACACTACCTTCATTCTTACTCTGATAAGGAATGATATCTGCCCGGCCAAGATACTTTTTAAAATATTTTTAATAAATTTATCGAGAAGATCTTTGTAAAATGCCCATGAGTACCTTACATGAATTGTATTTTGAGATACACACAGTGTTTCCTCAAGTATCAAAAATATCTATCTATGAAATTGAAAAAGCAAGACAACACACATACAAATTGACATAGAACTAGCCTTTGTATTTGTAAGTAAAGTGGAAAAAACCAACTCTCCTGCAAATGCACAGAGAGACCGGCACTAGGAAAGATACCATGGAGAAGCCAGAGGATTTTTTTTAATGACTGAGAGATACCATGAGGATGGAAAATTCTTTTTTGTTGTTGTTTTTGTTTGCTGTTTGTTTGAATTTAGTTTGTTTGTTCCTTTGTTTTATTTTGAGACTGAGTTTTTCTATGTAGCCTTGGCTGTCCTGGAACTCACTCTGTAGACCAGGCTGGCCTCTCAGAGATCCATCTGTCTCTGCCTACTGAGTGCTTAGATTAAAAGTGTATACCACCACCTCCTGGCAGATGGAAAATTCTTGAGTGATAGAATTTGATTTTTCAGTGAAATATGCTGAATGAAGTTTATTCCATTCAATTCAATTAGTCTAAAACACACTTATTCGGTCACTGACAAATGTATATATGCATATGAATCTAGGTTATACATGTTACATAATTTATTAATAGAAAGTGAAATTTGAGGTCATATTCTCTTTAAGGCTAACTGTCAACTTCCAAAAAATGCCTTCATCATAAATGAGCTTTCTGACATCTTTAACTTCGATGCAGAGGCAGGAAGAATTTTCATACGGCATAACAATCTGGTAAGTATAACATATCGCCTTGTAAGAATGTTCATGACTTAAAGCAGGACATGTTAGCAACTGTGTCATCTCTACATCAGAAAAGGTCCTTATTACAATGCTAAATTTGCTAAATTGCATGCCTTTGAAACTTAAACATGATGATCATAAAACAAACTTATTTTTTTTTTATAAAACTATCTCTAAGGGCTAGATATGTAGCTCATTTGCTAGAGTACTTGTTTAGAACAAATGGAGGCCTGAGTTCTTGATCCATATTATTGTATAAACCAGGTATGGCAGTGAGTGCCTATAATCTTTATACTTTGGTGGAGGGTAGAGGATCAGAAATGCAAAGTCAGGGCTGGAGAGATAGTTCTATGGTTAAAAGAACTGGATGCTCCTCCAAAGAACCTGGTTCCATCCCTAACCAGGTAGTTCAAACTGTCTGCATTTGCAACTCTAGTTCAAGGAGATCAGGTATCATCTTCCAGCATCTTTGGACATTGCAGACACTGCATGCATGTTGTACACAGACACACATGCAACAATAAAAACCTATACACTTAAAATGATAAAATAATTTAAATTTTTTTAAAAAAATTAAAAAAAGAGGAGCAAGGTCATTCTCTGGGACATAGTGAGTTTGAGGACAACCTAGCATATATGACATTTTGTGTCAAAAACAAAGAAGGAAAGACAGACAGACAGAGGAAGAGGTGGTGCTCTGTTGTAATAGATTCAAAAGATCCTAGCAGTAAATATAGTGATGAAGTTAGGAAAGGAATGAATGTTATGTTTTTCATTGTCAAGACTGTTTGCCTCTTTTTTTCTCCTTTTAGCTCTCTACAGAATCTTCAGATATCATTGTTTTCAGTGATTTTCTATTTGTCTTTGATTTGCCATCCAAAATTAAACTAATGATATGTGATTCATCTGCAAAATTGTTGGTATGTATGTTTTCCTGTTACTATGCCAAAATAACTGAGGCTATATCCTTTATAAAGACATTTATTTAACTCAAATGTTTACTGACATGATGTAGGAATCCTGATGGGCCCGTTCTTATTTCTTCACTACCCTGTCTCCCACCAGCAGCATTAAAACATGAGAAGAACCACAAAAAGACTTTGCCATGTGTCATAAGGGCCAGTTGCATTGGACGGTCTCACTTTATAACAAACTGTCCTCACAGGAAATAACCCACTCTGTGAGGCTCATAGGAATCTCTTCCATGGGTTGTGTCCCATGACCTAATTATCTTCTAGGAGGTTCAATTTAGAAGTTAATTATGATCACACTAGAGACAAAGTTTCACATGAGTCTTTGGAGACTCAGTCAAATGATAGTCAAGCCAATGTTGGTAACCAATTTTTTGTAATGAAAAATTTAAAACATATATAAAGTAAAAATAGTAGTACCCTTTACCAAGACCCTCAAGTATAAACATTTTACCACATGTATTGGTCTACTACTTTTGTTAATTTTTGCAGTTACTACCCGTTCTTTCTTCTGAAATATTTTAAGGGAAATGCCATCTCAAATTTCTTTTCAGGATGCAGTCCTTTAATCTGCTAATCTGGTCACCTCATTCTTCTCTATGCTGGCCATCTCATACTGCTTCCAGTTTATTATTTTTCTCACTTATTCTTTTTTTGTTAAATGCTTTAATTTAGTTTTTAATAAATTATTTATTTATTTACATTCCAAAAGTTGCCCTCTTCCCAGTCCCCATCCCCAAGTTCTTCATCCCATCCCTCTACCCCCTGCCTCTGAGAAGGTGCTCCTCCACCTGTCCAGTTTCTCAGAGCTTGATTTGTAAGCATAAACATATTTGAATATTATTTTGTTAATTCTTTGAGAATTATCAAATGTATTTTGATCATACTAACTTCTCATTAAGCTCCTCCCGGATCCACCCTCACCTCCCTACCTACCTAATTTAATGTTCCTTTTCTATCCATTCCACCCTGTTTCTAATCCCCAGTCCAATTAATGTTGCCTATCTACCACTCCTGAATTTTACAGTCTTACCACCCCTTCTTCTGTGAAGGTCCCTGAGCCTGAAGGGAAAGGGTTGATGGTAGTTTGTTCTCTTAGCAGGTTTGATGCCAGCGTTATGATTACTATAGTAAGGGATCCTAGACATTTTTAACTACTTAACTGTTCATGGCCAGTTATTCATTTTTGCACATGAACACTAGATGCTACAATTTGTTTGATCCTGTAATTGTATTATCTTATAATTTAATAACACCTTTCTTAAATTATAAGTATATAGAGTTGCGGCAGCAAGATACAAAAGATATTTTTATTAGAACTATTCAATATAAATAAAGCCTGATGCTTTGTGCCTGTAATTCCAGCACTCAGAAGGTTGACTGGGCGGATAGCAGGGAGTGGGAGGCATGGTGGGAAGCACTTTTGCAAGAGCAAGACCAAAAGAACAAACAATAAAGAAGTACTTAAAACTTTGGGATTATATTTTGTAAAATGATGGGGAACCATGTAACCCTGGGCTAGCCTTGAATTTGAGCCTTGTGTGTGTGTGTGTATATATATATATAAAATCTCCAAGATTGCCTTGAATTTCTTTCTAAAAATATTTTTACGTTTATGTCCTGTACATCTATGTGCTACCATCTACATATGGGATTCAGAGGACAACTTGCTTGAGTCAGGTCTCTCCCTCCAGCATGTAGGTTCCAGAGAGGTAGTTGACATTAGGAGTCTAGGCATCAAGCTTGTTTGTCCACTAAGCCATGTCACCAGCTGGGAATTTTCGATCCTCCAGTCTCCACACCAGGATTGTAGGCCTGCTACACCATTCATACTTTTATCCCTGAGGGTATTAAAGGTCCAAAAGATAACCAGCTAAAAAAGTTCTTTTTCTAAAAGTCTGAAGCCATGGCATCTCCAGAAAAGATGAGATCCCCACCATTCTTTATACTGCAAGTCAAACGAAGTCACCTGGTGGAAGACACCTTGCGTCAACTAACAAAAGCTGAAGACTTTGACCTTAGGAAGCCACTATCGGTAAAAAAAAAAAAAAAAAAAAAAACTCTCATTGGTCTCTCTCTCTCTCTCTCTCTCTCTCTCTCTCTCTCTCTCTCTCTCATTGTTTCTTTTTGTGGGAAGGAGCCTTCGTAATTAAGGAGTAGCATTCACAACCTGTATCCAGAAATTTCCCCTTTTCCTTGAGACAATAGAATGTTTAATGTTTAATTACATATTTAGTTGCAGGTTAACTCACTTATTGATAATTTTAATGAATCATTCCAATACACTTAATGTCAAAATAATAACAAATTTATTTTAAAAATCTTCTAGTGCAGCTGAATTTCTGGGTATTTTTTTTTTTTATGAATATGTGTTTGTATGTATGAGGCTAGAAATAAAACCAGAGTTTCCACACATGCTAAGCAAGCACTTTACCATAAGCTACATTCCCAGCCATCCAAATTTGCTTGAGTTTGTTCACATATCCAAAAGTTAGGTGGGGATTGGCTATGTTACGCTGTTACTGGCTGAGGAAATTGGGTTATACTTTAATGACCTTCTTCCTCTTTGGATCAGCAAGCATGTTCTTCTCAGAGTAGTGCTGGAAATGCAAGCTAGTAATCATTAAATATTGTTGGAGCCAAAGAAGATTCATGAATGAACACAAGCCAAAGGCTGGGAAAACATACTAACTTCTTTTTTTTTTTTTTAAATAAGTAAATCTTGTCTTTTTTAATTAATTTACAAAATAAGGTTGGAAAGAAACGTGTTCTGTGCTACACATGATACCCCTTTGACTCAGCGTGAGCATTTTAATTGACATGTCCTTCTTGTAGGGAACCTTCTTCACAAGCAAGTTTCCAAAGTATATGAAAATTAAGAAAAACAAAATCAACACAAAAAATCTGAAGAATTCATTTTTCAATTATTAATCTCACCAACAAATGCAACCTTGATATTTTTCATGCATATATCTCTCTACAGAAAACAGTTTAGAGATTTTTTTTTTTCTAATCTTTGAGAAGAAAATAATCTACAACTTTTTTGTTTGTTTTGGTTTTTTTTGGGTTTTTTTTTTGTTTTGTTTTGTTTTGTTTTGTTTTTTGTTTTTTTGTTTTTTGAGACAGGATTTCTTTTTATAGCCCTGGCTGTCCTGGAACTCACTCTGTTACACAGGCTGGCCTGTGTAACTCAAAAACCCACCTGCCTCTGCCTCCCAAGTGCCGGGATTAAAGGCGTGCACCACCACTGCCTGGCCAATCTACGGCTTCTTAAAGTCTGGTCTGTTTCGTTTTCTTTAAATTTTCTTTCTTTCTTTTTTTTTTTTTTTTTTTTTATTAGATACTTTCTTTATTTACATGTAAATTTCTCCTTTCCCAGTTTCTCCTCCAAAAAACAAACAAACAAACAAAAACAACAAGAACAAACCCCTGTTGCCTCCCCGCTCCCCATGCCTTCCACCCCAACCTCTCCACTTATTGGCCCTGGCATTCCCCTACACTGGGGCACAAAACCTTCACAAGGCAGAGGTCCTTTCATCCTATAACTTCGTAATGGGAGATGTTGCAAAATCGTATTCAAAAGAATTTAATTAAAAAATAGTGAAGAACTGGGACTCTCCTTGCCCCCAACAGATAGCAAGTGTAACAGGTACACTTCCCCCCATTGTAGGTCTAGGCTCTGCTCTGATTCTAGCTGCTCTTCGTTTATCCTTTGTGGATGCCTGGTAGAGTGTTTCCTGTGTAGCACTTCAGACCATATTACATACAGAACAGAATACTGACAAATGTTGTGGGTAAGAGCTGGAGCCTAGAATTCCAAAGGGAGTGGATTTTCCTGATACCAACTGAGAGTGTAAGTGGTCAATTCCCAAAGAAAAGAGATCCTGGAAGAGAGTACTCAAACCAGAAAGAGCTATTTTCCAGCATGTGATTCAAATAGAAAATAGAGAAACAAATTTATTTTAGAAACTAGACTCCTTATATTTGGTTTTCTTATACTTTGTCTATGAGGAAAATATCAGTAGAAAATTCTTTTCTCTGTAGGAAATGACTCTCCTTTAAGAGAGATATTAACTTCAAGACTTATACAAAATAGACTAAGCATGATAAGACTATCTTCCCTAAGCCTTGCCATCACTGTGAGTCCTGAGCAGGCCAAAGCATTTGATCAAACAGTAGCAGGTGCACTCTCTCAGACAGACAAGAAGGGCAAATACTGGGGAAATGAAGCTTGAGGATACTCATATTCAAAATACAAGGCCTGGGAGTGGTATGGTGCTTGCCTAGCATGCCTGGGGGCCCAATTTAATCCTTAGCACAAAATCAGATACACAAATTAATGAAAGCAATTAAGTTAGCCAGAAAAGGAATTGTCAGAATTGGCAGAGTAAAATCAAGTCAATACATGGCCATCAAATCAGAGACATGGAGAACTGTTAAAAAGAGACTCTAGTGTGTGTGTGCGAGTTCTCCTTTTAGAAAGGTGTATACATATTTTATAGATTCCATATATATATATATATACATATATATATATATATGTATAGTTATTTAACCTTGTCTGTTTTCATAGGCGCCTTTCTAAAAGTACTTTGAGTAGGGGCTGGAGAAAACAAATAGATGTTCATTAGAGCCAAGGTTGCTCAGTCTGAAAGCTACTATGAAGACAGACAAGATGGAATAACTAGAGAATTTCATGGCTTATGGGTTTATGGCATATCAAAATTTAAATCAAGATACTGTTCCTTCTTCCAGTGGTAAGTGTGTCAATCTAAAGGATCCAGTCGCTGACTTACCAACCTGAGAATAAATAGGCTCCCGGCTTTCACTGCTTGGCAGCAAACTGAGGGAAGACAGGGTATGAGAAGGCACAGTGCTTTGTGGATCTTGCCACTGTAGTGAACTCCAGAGGGCCGGAACAGGCTGAAGACTCTCCCATAAAGAGCAAAGAGCTATATTTTAAATAAGAGCCTTGAAATAAATTTTCTTTCTTTAGGTTGGATTTATTAGAGAAATTCGTCCTGAGGGATGGGGAGTGAGTTCAGAGTTCTTCCACTGTATATTTGAAGAGATGACAGACCCCAATTATGAAATGTTCGTGTATCCTGATAAAGGTTCCAACATGTGGTTTCCAGTCGATGTAAGTTCTGTCTTTCTCATAAAACGCATTACATGCTGCAATATGCCAACCATAGTGTAAAATCAGGACTGTACAACCTGGCTTCTCTATTTTGAGTAGTACCACATCACCAGTGGAGCAGCAGCTGTGCTATGGCATGATCAGGCAGTTTGTAAAAAAAAAAAAAAAAAAAAAAAAAAAACATGTCCTGGCATGTGTCCTTAATCATTAGAGTTATAATGCAGAATGTTTTATGAAACTGCAGTTTCACGAACGGGGTTCTCTCAGCCAGGAGGGAACAAAGGACCTGATATAAAGGGTTTGAAATGCAAAGAGCAGACACGAAGCCAAGTTGGGTCCCAATCAAGGCTCCACTTTACTTAGAATAAACCAGGGTTTTTATAGTCACAAGAGAGACCGAAACCAAGTCTCTAGATTATAGTACAAAGAAAGTTCAGGTGCCAAAGTCCCCAGGTTAGGAAGATCTTCAGGCAGCTGGCTTACTCAGGCGATGATGGGCATGCTCAGGAGATGGGCATACTCAGGCACCTTCTCAAAGAGGAACCAACAGTCAACAGAGAGCATCTGTCTTAGCTCCCAGGTGTTAGCCTCCAAGCAGAGGCTGCTAGAAGTCCGATGGCTGAAGTGAAGGGGGGAAGGTAACAGTTTCAAATTAAAGAGAGAAACTGTTGGTATACTGGTAGAAATAGCTGTTAATTCTGAAATGTTAGTTGATTCCTTTGACTATAATTTTTTTCCTTTCTTATCTTTTTATAAATTGTCTTATTCAGTGTCTTACTATATATTCTAAGCTAGCCTAGAACTCACAATTCTCCTGCCTCCACCTTCTAAATACTTGGATTGTAGGAGTGCACCACACTCAGCAAAGCCCGCACTTTTAAGCACATTCATACAGTTCTCTTCAGTAGAAAACAGACTCCCCGACACACACACACACATTTACTTTTATTTCAATTTATATGTTGCTTGATAAAACAGCAAAATTAAGTTGAACCAGAGTACATATTACAAATTATGGGATGGAAAACTGACTGAGAGAGGCCTTTGCAGATGGTTTGTGCTGCACTTTAACTCATTTCAGAATTCCAGCAAGGGAGTAAATAGGGTAAGGAGAGCTGGGAGAACACACATCACCGAACCTCAGGACCTGCTAACAGCCAGGAAGGCACCAGAGCAGGAATTATGGAATGTCACACTAGGAAAGCTTCCTCCCTGGGCTGCTGTTTTGGCCTAGAAAGTTTTTGTCATTTAGTTTTGGTTTCTCTAAGATGCAGGGAAGAAAAATGAGGGCAGCTGATTGGTCTGTTTTTGTTGGTGTCACTTTAGTGAACCACTGGAGTACTTTGTTAAGGAGCTCAGAGGTCGAAGTCCAAGGGCATGGTGCTGACATAAATCAGCTCTTGAGAGGTCTCCTAACCCTGGCATCATGACAGGATTGTCTTCAGGCAAAGGGTCTACATTGTAAGACAGGATGCCGGAGTGACAATGTGACCTCATGAGCACCTCTCCATTGCTAAGCCCCAAATGGGGCTGCATTGCCAAATGGAGCCATCATTCCTGGAACACTCATCTGGCACTCATTCTGCTAAATTGAGATTTCAATTTAGCAGAACAACCATCCTTCCCCATTATTACTTGTCTCCATGAATTGGACGGCTGGAACCTTAAAATTCCAAGGAAAACTTTGTAAATTCCACCTGAGCATGTTTCTACATTTCAGAAATACTATCAGTAACCAAAAATTCATTTACTTAATGTTCCATATTGTTAATTTATATTGAAAATTATGCAAGAAGCTGGGCATGGCAGCATATAGCAATAATCCCTCCCTTAGGAGGTACAGGCAAGAGGAGTTAAAGTCATGCTCAGTTATACAGTTAGCTTTGAAAACTATTAAAAGAAAGTTTGCTCAGTATGTCTCAAGCAAGCAAACAAACAAACAAATAAACATAAAGAAAGAACATTATGGAAGAAATTTAAATTGTATTATAACTTATAAAAGAGTCTGAATTTTTTTATTCTTTTGAAACCCAGTTTTTGTCTAACTTGTGATGTTAATTAGAAAAGGGAGCTAAAATTTATTCTTTTTTGGTCTAATTGTGCCTTTGTATAACTGATTATTTATAATAGCTTAGGAACATCTTTCAAATGTATTTTCCAGCCCAAGTTTGAGAAGAGCAGATATTTCCTATTTGGGATCTTATGTGGACTCTCCCTACGTAATTCAAAGGTTATCAACCTTCCTTTCCCACTGGCTTTATATAAAAAACTTTTGAACCAAAAGCCATCTTTGGAAGACTTGAAAGAACTTAGTCTTCTCTTGGGGAGGTAAGTACATATATTTGCTTTGTAAAAGCAGCATTAAATCTCTCCTTTTTAAGTATAAATAGTATCACACATGACACAGGTAAGGTCTTCAGTTTTACTATTGTGTGCCCTGTAGATGGGGTTCCATTAGCATGACTTGCAGTAAATAGAGTAAGCCTTCAGAAACGAAGAAAAGGCAGATGTTCCTCTGATCAAAAAACTAATATAATGAAGAGTTTGAACCTGGGCTCTTTATCAAGGTGGAAAGTACTTAGGGGGGAGTTCTCAGGATGAACATGTGTCCTCCTTTTTACCCTATAAATATATATGATGCTATCAGTGCATGTACATATATAGATATGACTTACAAATGTGTGCAATGTATAGGTGTATATATAAGTAGCTTATAAACAGATGCAGGGCTATACTTATAAATATATGTAATGTGGTTTATAAGTTAATTAGTGCTATAAGTGCATATATTTGTAGGTAGATATGATTTTCAAATATAGTGTTATAAGTTCATATATACATATAGTTTATAATAAATAAAGCGTGGTAAGTGCATACACACAGATGTGGTGTATAAATGGGTATAGTAATATAAGTATGTATATATACAGAGATATGGTTTATAAATATAGTGTGATAAGATGATATAGATAGATGCGATTTGTAAAAATATAGCACTATGACTACATTTATGCAGAGATATAATTTATAAATAGACAGTGTTTTAAGTGCATGTATTTAGATGTGGTTTATTAATATAGTGCTATAGTACATTTATATGGTTTATAAATTGATTTAATTCTACAAGTGCATATACATGTGGTTTATGAAGAAACAGTGCCATAAGTGAATATGTATATGGTTTATCCAAAGATAGAAGTATGTCTAGATTCACTAGGAACTAAGTGCGTAAGATGTCCTTTTTCTGCCACAAATTTTCTTAAAGTGTTGATAGCAAATTGAATGAAATGATTCTTTTTTTTTTTTTTTTTTTTTTGTGATCCATTAGTGGTAGGTTTTTATTAAAGATGAGTTTCTCAAGAGTGACGATTTTGACATTTTGGCCTTTTCTGTTTTTAATGTTTTGATTGGGGATCCAACCCCGGGCCTCCCCTCTCTTAAACAAGAGCATCTACTGCACCATAACCATAGGCATGTGGTTGTTTTAATTCTCCTCGCAGCAGGTTGTTAAAAGCCTGTGATGTATTTCAAAGTGTCTCGAGCCACTACTCACTAGAAGACAATCTCTAACTGCGACAACCAAAGACACCTGGACTTTGCAGAATAAGTCCTCTCTGCTTTAGAATCTTGTCTGCATAATCATTTTCACAATACACAGCAGAATCAATGAGGTAGAGTAGACTAACAATCAAAGTCTAAATCAAGATTATTCTAAGAAGATGAGTGGGAAGGATTAGGAGAAAAACTTATACTGAATTTTGTGCATGTCTATATTACTTAATTTTCCCCATTGAATGATTATTACTTTGAAATTTTATAGTATCAAATATATCATTTTAAATTTAATTTTTCAATAGGAATTTGCAAGAAGTTCTAAATTGTGAGGCTGGTGATATTGAAGAACTTCACATGTATTTTTCTGTAAGTAGCAAGAAATCTAGATTATAGGTTGGCTTTAATCAGTTTTTGTTGTTTGTATGCATGTATGTATGTATGTATGTATGTATGTTTGTTTTAGTGTCACAAAGAGTTGCTAGAGATTGCACCTATGCCAATAACCTATTATACAATTAACATATATCCCCAGCCATTATCTATTACTTTAAAAATAATTTTATTATAGAACATTTAATATGAAATATCAATATTTTTAAATATAATTAATTTCTGTAAAATTTTAGGGAAGATGTATAGATAATAATGACAGATTCATGTTCATGTTTATCAGTTGATTATATTTTGGTTACAGATATACTGGGATCAAAAAGATGTTAATTTAATTCCAAATGGGATCTCTGTACCTGTGAACAAAACCAACAAGTAAGTTTAGAGACCTAAGATATCTGTTTTGAATAGACATAAGATGTTTGTATCGATACAATTTAAAGTATATTTGAGCTTCTTGAATGTTTGTTTTAGTTTTGTTGGTTTTTAGAATGCTAAACAGGTAGAAGAGAAGCAATGATTCAAAAATAAATATGTCTGTCCTCTAAGGCATCTTTTTAGTCCCTATTGTATGCTACACTGTATTCTAGATATTGATAATAGAAACATGAAAAAGGCAAAATATGTAACATAGCCTAGTGGTCAGAAAGCTGATACTCCAATACATCATGTAATGTATCAAATGCACCAATTAGTACCAGTTCATGGGATCTGACTGCAAAGTTTTCATCACTGTTCAAAGGTTATGATTTAAAGTATTAGTAATTTGAAGTCAGCCATGGCAGGAATTTTTAGACTATAAACATTGGCAAATGATACAAATGAGGGTTTTCTTCTGTCTTTTCCGTTTCCCTTCCCTCTGTCCTCTCTCTGTATTTCTCTTCCTTTCTCTCTACTTACATCCCACGCTCCCCCTCCTTCCTTTTGGGAAACTGGTTGTTACACTGGAAGCCCATGATTGGTTATAGAGAGGACAGAGAGAGGTGGTTCAAATAGGCTAGTTACTGAAAGCTGTTTAAAGGTGTGGTGGGGGTTGGGGGTGGACATGTCTCTAGTGGCTACCCCACTTAGTCTACTTTCCATTACTATAATGAAGTATCAAATACTGGATAACTTTATAAGGAAAAGAGTTTTATTTATGTCACAACTCTGGAAATTCAAGGACCGTATCTGTGGGTGGCCTTCTTGCTAGCCTCATTTTGAGTGTGAGAGGACAGAACCTGATAGACTTAAGGAGTGTGAATGTGTCTCTCTTTTCATCTTCCTCCCTCACCTGGTAAGGCTACCAGAGTTCAGTCACGGGGCTCTGCTGTGATGGCTTCCGTAACTGTAGTCACTCTCCAAAGGCCCCACCGTGAACACTATAGTTAGATCAAGTTTCTACCTTCTTACCACCAACAATGAGAGAAGTAAACTTCACCACATAGATGCTTGCTGGGACAGAGTCAGACCACATCCACATGGTATCACTTGCCACTGGGAAATCTATCATAGTATGGAAAGTACATCCTACAGTGCAAGGTCAGCCTTACAAAACTTATTTTCACAAAGTGATCCAATAGAAGAGAGATGGGGAGTGAGGGGAGAACAGAAGGGCCAGCCCTGAGAATTTCATTTTCATAGGAAAATCTGATGACTGCATAGAAATTGCCAGGAAAGAGGAAGCATGTCATTCTGGAGAGAATGCTTACTATGTGGTTTCCTGAAAACAAGAGGTAGCCAGATAAGGATGTCAGAAAGGAATGCGTAGCAGCAAAGAAACAAGGGTCAAATGGTTGGACATTCTACAGTTACCCTACTCCATAAATTTTGGATTTTTGACCATTCTTTAAGCTAGCTATATATGATACAATACTTTCTTCTGATGCTGGAGAACAGCTAGTTAGGGGAAAATGGTTAAGCTACAAAATTTAGTAGGGCAGATGTGTTACAATGTGATTTCCATGTATAATGAGCTCACTGGGACATGTTCCTGTACAAAGCCAAATATTCAGACTGGAGATACAATTGTTCCTTACAATAAGAAAAATGAAAATACTCTAAAGTCTGAGTCCTTCTTTTATATTCTCTAAGGACTTTTTGTCTAGTTAGCCAGGTTTTCATTTCCCTGTCTTGTATAGACTTGTGGCCTACACAGAAGGTATACTTTTCTTTTTCTCAATAGAGTAAAAAAGAGACAAATAGATAGTATTGTAGTCACAGCTAAGGCATGTCATTGGATTTTTAATTTTCTTTCCTCAAGGAGAGACTATGTGTTTAAGTGTGTTGATTACATTTTTAACGTCTCTATAAAGACGATTTATGAAGAATTTCATAGAGGATTTTACAAGGTGTGTAACTGGGATATAATTAGGCAATTCGAGCCTGAAGAGCTAATGACAGCAATAATTGGAAATGCTAGCTGTGACTGGAAACAATTTGAAAATGTAAGTAGTAACTCAAGCACCCTCTAACTTTTCCAAATAACTGATGCATATTCCTCCTAACACTCCCTTTTTTTTCTTCTTGTTCTCAAGAATTCAAAATATGAAGATGGATATGATAAATCACACCCAACTATTCTGCTGTTTTGGAAGGCTTTCCATGCATTAACTTTGGATGAAAAGAAAAAATTCCTCTGTAAGTAGTATAATAGATACCTAGTGTTCATGTATGAGATCATTTTAATGTCAAGGTACACATATTTATAGAGCACAAACCCCAAAAGCCATGATTTTTCTAGGCTTTCCCTGCCCCTGCCCCTGTGCAGTTTTTCTGCACAAAAGTGTACTCAATGCTTATTAAATGTGATCATTAATACTTCTTATGTATCTTGAAAATTTCTACATGAAAATTCTCAACAGAATTGTATTTCTTTCTAGTGTTTCTTACAGGATGTGATAGGCTCCATGTAAAAGGCCTCCAGTTTGAAGGGATAGTATTCCGGTGTCCTGAAACCTTCACTGAAGAAGATAACCCAAGATCATTGACATGTCACAGTATTCTAGACCTGCCTAAGTATTCCTCAATGAGGAGGATGAAGGAAGCACTTCAGGTTGTAATCAACCATAACAAGGGATTTGTCTCATAGGAACGGCGGAGAAACATTCGCCTCACAGCAGTTCACAGCTTCAGGAATTACGTTTTTCACTTTGGGATTCTTCTATCTTTCTTTAATCTAAGAAGGGACACGATGTTAAAGTATTTTACTTTAGTTGCACAGTTTTTGAAATAAATAAGTTATAAATTAATATTTTTAGTGAAAAAAAATCTGTAAAACATTAGCTGCACTCTTAACCTTGCTGTTTTAGAATGTTTGTTTTGGCTGAAATATTTTCTGAACAACAATGTCCATTTAATAATATACTAAATATTTAAAATGTTCAATATTGGGGGATAAAGAGAGAGCTCAGTGGTTAGGAATATTGGCTGCTCTTCCAGAGGACCAGGGCTCAATTCCCAGCACCCACATGGCTGCTCAAATCCCATCTGTAACTCCAGTCCTAGGGGATCTAACACCCTCCTCTGGCTTCCAAGACACTCCATGGATATGGTACACAGACATACATGCCGATAAAACACCAATACACCTAAATTAAAATAAAATTGTATTTATTTTAATACAAACTATTAGTTTGGAAATATTACGAAACCAAGTTTGGAAAGCTTTCAACATATTTTCGAAGCATATAAATGTATACTTTGTATTAAGGAATATATTTAGAGTTGTGATTTTAGAAAATGCTAAATGATTTATTTTCAACTTTTAAGTGTTGACATTTATTACTCTTCGAAGATACTTAGTACAGTGTTCCAAAATGCATTCTAAATATAGATACTGTTCTTTTAGTAAAATACTAAACACATTCGGAACTCATACCTATTTGTGGTTGGCAAAATGTGAAGAATTTGAAATATGTCTTATGATGCTATAGAGTAAATTAATGAAGCAATGTAACTGCGATGGGAAATGACCAATACATTATGTATACTAGTTCTACATAATGTTAAAACTTAAATTGCATTACTTAAATTGAAATTATTTCATAAACTCATATAATTTGTTGTAAGAATGACATATATATGCTGTTATGACAATCACTCATTGTAAAAGTTCCATTTCTGTAAAGAAGTTGTATCTTTATAGATTTATCAGACTTCACATGTAAGGCGTTTACTGGACTCCAAAGTAATCAAATAAACAAATTAAAAATAGATCGTTTAACAACAATATGAGCTAACTAGTATCCTCAGAGCTCCCAGGGACTCAACCACCAACCAAGGAGTACACATGGTGGGACTGATGACTCTGGCAGCATGTGTATAGTAGAGGATTGCAAAGTCGATCATCAATGGGAGGAGAGGCCCTTGGCCCGGTGAAGGTTCTGTGCCCCAGTGTAGGGGAATGCCAGGGCCAATAAGTGGGAGAGGGTGGGGTGGCAAGCAGGGGGAGGGGAGAGGCAACAGGAGGTTGTTCTTGTTTTTTTTTTTTTGTTTTTTTTTTGTTTTTTTTGGAGGGGAAACTGGGAAAGGAGAAATCATATGACATGTAAATAAAGAAAATATAGAAGAAAAAATAGATCGTTTAAGGATAATAAAATAATTGTCATCAATTGCAACAACAAAAGCAAATGAATCATTAGAAGAGGGAATACTCTTCAGTTAATTCTCAGATCCCAACACTGCTCCAGTACCAGACAAAGATGTCACAGAGAAAGGAAACCAGAGATATCTCACGTAAACCGACACCAAAATCCTCTACTACATTTTAATATACTTAGAACATCCAATAATATATAGAGGATGATGCCTCACAACCAAGTAGGAATTAACCTAGAGATGCACTTAAAAATCAACTATATCTTAACAGATTAATAGGAAAGAATGCCCATATAGTATCTTAGAATAGACAGAAAAGAAACTGAGCAAAATTTAGCACCTAGTCATGTATGAGAAAGCAAATAAGTGCTAAAAGAAACTGCCAATTTGATAAAACCTAGATACAGTTGACCTCTTAATGGCAAAAAACTAAATGCTGCCCACTGCCAAGGAGATGGAAGACCTATCATGTCCATGTAACATTGTATTCAGGATATGAATTCATATTATAAATAACGACAGTAAAAGACATTAATTCAAAACCAAGGAACAAAATGCCTTATTTTTAGATTATATTAACTTTGTAGAAGAATCTGTTAAAAAACACATTAAGTAAATGTAGAAAGAGTTCAGGACTCAAGATCACAAATACACAGCGACTTGGGAAATCACTGTCATCTACAATATAGAAAATAGGAAATAACAGAAGGTAATTTTAATAAGTTTTTAAATATTTTATAATATAAACTGTATTGTTTAAAGAAACTAAAGAAGTCTTAAATTAATACGTATAGAAAGATCAGATTTACTGATAGTAACATGCTATTATTCCAAGATTTGTGTGTATGTGTGTTTTTGTGCGTGTGTATGGTATGTATTTGTGTATGTATCCGCTATAAACTCTGCAACTTACAACCACCTCCCTGCAAGACATACTGGCGCAATGGTGGCACAAATGTTACAGGAGAAACCAACCACTTTCTAATTAGATTTAAAACCCACTTTATGAGATGTAATCCGTATCTGACTACCTGACACTACTGCTAATGTGGACAAAAACAGGAGGTCATGGGCTTATGGGAAAAGCTAATACTATTATTCTACTAAAAGAACCTAGCTATGAAATCAGTGGCTCCCTCAAGCCAGATGAGCGAAGCTCCTTCTTTCAGAGGATGGGAACTAACACAGAAACTGGACGGCAAGAAGAAAGCGAGGTTCTCTGGAGCACTCGCTCCTAACTGGGATACCTTCATCAAAGTCCTCCCTCTAGACATAGGGATCTATGAAGAAGATAAGTGGATTGAGTATACAAACCAGAGGTGATGGATGACTCTGAGGAAACCGTGTCTTCTAGACACAAAAAAAGGTTGAATGAACATACGAACTCACAGAGACTGTGGGTCACAGACAAAACCTGTACAAGATACAAAGGGTTCCAGCATTGACAGAGGAAAGTAGGCACAAGTTACATCCACAACCCGAAAGCTATCTGTAATTTATATCCAGTGGGAAAGGTAAAATTAGGTTTTTTTTCTAAGAGAGTCTCATTTGGTATAGTACCCAAATTTATGAGCAAGCCCCATGCCCAACTCTAATTAATGTTATTTTTGTAGACTTTTTATCTTTTTGCTTTGTTTGGGCGTTTTTTGGGAGGTCTTATTGGTCCTTTGCTTTCTTGTTTAGTTTCTCTTTTGGTATTTTTGAAGGTTTTTTAAAAAGCAAGTATGTTTATAGAATTGATTACATTACTTTTATGCTTTCTGATTCTCTTCTGTGTCACTGTGAATTTGAGTTACCATCTGGTATCATTTGCTTGCTCTAATTACAGTTTTGCTCACATCTACCACCCCCCCCCCCAGTTAATAGCAAGAGTGTTATGTTATAGCCTCCCAACAGAGTTATATATAGTTTTCTACAGTTGCTCCACAAATCTGTCAGAGAAATACATGCATATATTATCTTTAATAATTATGCAACTATTCTGGTGACTCTCCAAAAAGTTACTTTAACCTTTACCTGATAACTCTTAGGAAAGGAGTCCTAGATTCTTGGCTACATCTTCTGTAGTTGCCATTGCTCTGAACTGAGATGGGAAAAGAGAATTGTTGGTGGTCCAGGTAGTAACAGCTCACTGTTCTGACTGAGGTTTTCTTAAATGTTTCAAATGCAGTATGTCCATGGGATAATTTTAACTGTAGGCTTGTTTGCCTGGAGAACTGGTTTGTGCAGTTTCATATATTATCATTACACGAGTCAATACTATCTGTCTGTCTATCTATCCATCTATCTATCTATCTATTTATCTATCTATCTATCTATCTATCTATCTATCTATCTATCTATCTAT
>JADRCD010211276.1:11255-25787 GCA_019843815.1 Montemys delectorum | reverse complement strand
TGTGTGTGTGTGTGTGTGTGTGTGTGTGTGTGTGTGTGTTTTCTATAGGTCTGTACTCTCCAATGATACTATCATTCAGACAAAGGGCTAGCCTACAGAATGGAAAAATAATTTTACAAACTGCACATCCAATAGAGGGTCTAATATCGAAAATATATAAAGAACTAAAAAACTACATATCAAGAAAACAAATAACCTAATTTTAAAAAATAGAGTACAGAACATAACTAAAGAGATAATTTCAAAGGAGGAACTTGGAATTGGGAATAGTGATAAATCAAGAAAACAGATAACCCAATTAAAAAAATAGAGTACAGATCTAAACAGATCATTCTCAAAAAAGGAACTTGAAATTGGAAATAGTGATAATTTCTCCTCTTCTTTTAGTATTCAGGATTGTTTTAGGTATTCTAGATTTTTGTGTTCCACATTAAGCTGAAAAATGTCCTTTTAATATCTGTGAAAAATTGTGTTGGAATTTTAGTGGGAATTGCATTGAATCTGTAGATTACTGTTGGTAGGATGCTCATTTTTACTAGATAAATTCTAAGAATCCATGAGAATGAGAGAACTTTCCATCTTCTAATATAACTTGCAATTTTTTGCCTTAATATCTTAAAGTTTTTATCATATAAGTTTTCACTTGTTGAACTATAGTAACCCCCAATATATTGTATGTTATTTGAGGCTATTGTGAAAGATGTACCCAATTTCTTTCTCAGTCTGTTTGTCATTTGTATGCAGGAAGGTTATTGATTGTGTTGATTTTGTATCCAGCAGTTTTTGCTGAAAGGACTTTCTCAGTGGAATTTTTAGGGTCACTTATGTATACTATCATATCATCTTCAAATAAAGACAGTCTGCCTTTGTTCCTAGTTGTATTTCCTAGATTTCCTTTAGTATTGTTGCTGTAGCTAAGACATCAAGTACTATACTGTACAGCTATAGGTATTTAAGTACATAATTTGTCTTCCTCCTGATTTAGTCACTACTGACTGGCTAGGCTTGCTGTATGCTGTGTGTTTTTATTTTTATGTTGAACAATATTCTTTGTATATCCAATCTCACCAGGAATTTTATCAGGAAGAGGTGTTAGATTTTTTTTCAGAGGTCCCGCATACATCCAATGAGATGATCATATGATTTTTCTTTCAATTTATATACATGGTCGATTACATTTGCTGATTTTTATACATTAAATTATGCTTGCATATTTAGAATAAAATCTACTTCATCATGCTTGATGATCTTTGACTGGTGTGTTCTTACATTTAGTTCACAAGTATTTTATTGAAAATTATTTTATCTATGTTCATGAGAGCAATTAGTCTACAATTCTCTTTCTTTGTTGGGTCTTTATATAGTTTTGATATCAGGGTAAACGAGGCCTCATAAAAATGTTTGCGCAAAGTTGCTTCCTTTTCTATTCTGCACAATGATTTTTAGAATTTGGGTATAATTTTTCTTTGAAAAGCTGGTAGAATTTTGTGATAAAACCATTTGGCCCCGAGCTTCTTTTGTTTGGGAAACTTTTAATAACTGGTTCTGTTCTGCTAAGCATTAAAGGTCTGTTTATCTGATCATGATTTGACTTTGGTAAGTGGTATGCATTGAGAAAATTATTCATTTCTTTTAGATTTTCCAACTTGGTGGAATATAGATTTAGTATGGTCTTCTGATTCTTGGGATTTTCTTGGTGCCAGTTTTTATGTCCCTCTTTTCATTTTAGGTTTTGTTAGTTTGTATATTTCTTTGTCTGCCATATAGCCAATTTGAATAAGTTTTGTCAACCTTACTCTCTCAGAGTCCAACCTTTCATTCGACTATTTTCTTGTCGTCATTTATGTTTTATTGATTTTAGTCCTGGTTTTTATTATTTCTTGTCATCTACTGATTTTCTGTGTATTTTCTACTTTTTGTTTTGGAAGTTTCAGGTGGACTGTAAAGTTACTAATATGAGATTGCCCCAGTTTTATTAAGTAGGCATTTAGTACTGTGAACTTGCCTTCTAGAACTGCCTTCATTGTGTCTCATACATTTGTGTATGCTGTGTATCCTTTTTCAGTCAATTCTAGAAAGTCTTTACTAATTTTCTTCTTGATTTCCATATGGGTCCATTTTTCATGCAGTTGTGAGTTGTGCAGTTTTCATGAGTTTGTAATCTTTCTGTTGTCTCTTTTCTTATGATATCTAAATTTAATCCTTAATGGCCAATAGGATACATGGTGTTATTTCACTTGTCTTATTGAGATGTGCTTCATGTCTAAGTATGTTGTCAGTTTTGGAGACTGTTCAGTGAAGTGCTGAGAAGAAGCTATATGCTTTGGTGTTTGGCTGAACTGTTCTATAAATACCTCTTAGGTCCATTTGGTTTATAACATCAGTCAGCTCCAGTATTTCTGTTTAGTTTTTGTCTGGATGGCCTGTCTAGTGGTGATAATGGGATACTAAAGTCACACACTACTACTATGTGAGGGTCAATATGTGAATTAAGCTCTAATAGTGTTAATTAAGAACACGGCTGCCCTTGTACTTGGTGCATACATGTTAATAGAAATGTCCTCTTGGATTTTCCTTTAATGAGTATGCATTCACCTTCCTTATTCCCTATCCTGATTAGTTTGGGAGTCTATTTTGTCAGATATTATACAGCTACACCAGCTTTCTTTTTAGGTACATTTCCTTGGAATATCTTTTTCCATTTCAAACTGAGGTGATATATTTCCTTGCTGTTAAAGTATGTTCCTTATACACCAAAAGTGTGGATCCTGGGAGGAGTCATATCCATTCTGTTAGTCTGGGTGTTTTAGTAAGGAACTGAGACCATTGATGCTAAGAGAGACCAATGATCATTGTTTGATTCCTGTTGTTTTGTTATTGTGCTGCTGATAGTGGTGGTGGTGGTAGTGATGTGTGCGCATGTGTGCGTGTTCGTGTGTGTGTGTGTGTGTGTGTGTGTGTGTGTGTGTGTGTGTGTAATGCACTTATTTCATGTTTTTCCCCACTTTTAATTTGCTGGTCCAAGAGTATTTGTTGTATGTGTTGGGATGGGGCCATGTAATTAACCTATTTAAATTGAAGTTTTCTGTCGGGCTGTATTTGTAGATAGATAATGCTTAAATTTGATTTTATCACGGAGTATCTTACCTTCTCCATCTATTGAAATTGAATAATTTTCTGGGCATATTAGTTCAGTCTGGTATCTATGAACTCTTAGAGTCTGTACAATATCTGCCTAGGTCATTTTGGCTTTTAGAGTCTCCATTGAAAATCTCCAGATATAATTGTAACAAGTCTGCCTTTATATGTTACTTGGTCTTTTTCCCTTTCAGCTTTTAATATTGTTTCCTTGTTCTGTATGTTTACTGTTTTAATTATTATATGGTGAGGGGATTTATTTACTGCTCCAATCTATATTGCATTCTACATGCATATTTTATCTTTATAGGTTCTTTTTTTATCTGCTTCTTTAGTTAGGAAAATTTTCTTCTATTACTTTGTTGAAAATATTGTCTGTGCCTTTGACTGGGATTTCTTCTCCTCTACTCCTATTATTCTTAGATGTGGTCTTTTCAGTGTACATCATATTTCCTGGATATTTTCTGCCAGTCTTTCTTTAGTTATCAGTTTCTTTGATCAAGGTTTCTAATACTCCTATTGTGTCTCCAATGCCTGCTATTCTCTCTTCTACTATTGTATTAGTAAGTTGTATTGTATAGTCTTCATATTTTGTATTAGTAAGGCTTCCTCAGAGGTTCCTGTATGAAATAAAATTTTCACTTTCTCATTTCCCTCAGTGTAGGTTTTGTTTATTGTTTCTATTTAGACTTAAGTCTTCAACATTTTTTTTAAAAATTCCTTCCATTGTTTGTTTTGTTTTTATAGATTTCCTTAAGGCATTTATTCATTTCCTCTTTAAGGACCTCTACCACATCCATAAAGGCTATTTTGAGTTGGGGTAGTGGTGGTGCATGTGTTTAATCCTGGAACTCGGGAGTTGGAGTTAGGCTAACATCTAAGTTTGAGGCCAGCCTGATTTACTCAGTGAGTTCCAGGCAAGCCAGGGCTACACAAAGGAACCCTGTCTCAAAAAAGAAAAAAATCCAACCAACCAAACAAAAAAACCAAAAATAAACAAATAACCAAAAGGCTATTTTAATCTATTTTCCTTGTATCTCAGCTATATTGAAATACTCAGGATCTGCTCTGCTATATTTGCTAGCTCTAGACATATTATTCTGATTATTTTGGTTTTATTTTTATGCAGGCATCTAGGCATCTGGGCTGGGGAAGATTGTTCTTCTAGGTGCTGATATCTGGTCTTGTCTTTGTTGGCTGGGTGTACCTTTATTTCTGTTGTTAGGAGAATGTAGAGGCTGTGCATTGCCTGTAAGAAAATTCTTCTGAGATCCTGATAGGTATGGCTTTTGCAGATTCCAGGTAAAGTTTGTTTCTAAGTATTGGGACCTAACACTTAGGAATGGGGATAGATAAGTAAGGGAGGGGCAACTAAAGGTATCCACAGGGGGCAAGAAAAGAGGGAGTACCACCAGGATCTGCTTTGGCCCCTGGGCATGAAGACAGAGTATGTGGAGAGGCCATAGCAGAAGGTCTGCTACACAACTGGAGATGAGAATAATGGGTAGGACATAAAGAATAGAGGGGGGCAATGAAGGTCTGCAGTCAACCCACCTCCTTTATGTCTAAAGTGGCCTGTCAGTTCCCAGGAAATGCCTATTTGATTTGAATACTTGAGTAAAGCAGTGAGTGGAAGGAATGAAGTTTGAAGTTAAGATCTGTGTGGTCCACTGGAGAAGGGATCAGAGGGGAAGGGCAAGCTGTAGCAGGTGGTTACTGAAAAGCTAAGGATCATAGGATTTGGAGGAGAAACAGGATAGGTGAAGACCTGCAGTTACCCTACTTGTTTGCCTGCTTAGAGTGGCTTGTTGCCATGTGACTTGAAATGTTTAAATCGGATTAAACATACCTATCTCTTAAGTTTCACTTCTGTATGATAAAAATAACCAAAACCCTTTCTTAAGGTTTTCCAAAGATTGTGTCACCATCTGTGGTCTCTCTTTAGTAACAGCTCACTGGGCTTCTTGGTCTGTTCTTCAGTAGCTGATAAAGTTTAGCTCTCAACATCTGCTCAAGACATTGTGTTCAAGAAAGGAGTCTCTGGCTTGGTTTGAACTCTATGTCAGTCCATTCCCAGAAGACAGGCAGGAAGAAAATGTGAGGTGCAGAGAAAAGTTGCCAGTGAGTCAAAACCTCATCTGAAGCTCACTGGGAGCAGAGACTGAAAACTGCAAACTCCAAAGGAACGGCAGCTGGGGATCACACAGCCACCTGCGCACCTGGGAAAGTCAGCACAGAGAGGTGGGGTTGGGGATGAGGCATCCTGAATAGTCTTCCAGAGTGGCAAGACCAGCTCCCACTTCCCTAAATGTAAGGGGAAGAGTCATTTCCCACAAATCACTTCACTCCATCTGGTTATAAAAATAGCACAAACACTAGCATTTTTATCAGACAAAGTTAATTTCCTCTTCAGTCTGCATTTGGTGATAATTTGGGGGAATTATTGAACCTGGGTCCTCTCCACTGCACTGGGCTGATTTAGCTAATGATCTGTTAATGAGTTGTTAATCACTTATTCAAATTGGGAGGGTTGGGTGACTGAGCAGGTGCTGAAGCTGAAGGAAAAATCTGCTTGAATAAAATCTTCCAGTTCCCACTTCCTGGGAGCAGGCCCTCCTTTACTCGAGTTTCTCATTTCCACATTTGGTAGCAGAATCTTGAGCACATTAGGATCCCAGTGTCTCCTAAAATACTGGCAGCCTGGATCTACCAGCCTCGAGCACATGTCTAGTTTGCTGATGTTGAAGGGATTTCTGCACAGCAGCAGTTTGGTTATCCCAACTGGAAAATCACTGAACTTCAGAGACACAACATAATCCAGGGACAGCAAACTGTAAAATTCTATACAACTGTGTACAAGTAAGTGTATGGCAAGATGGAGATATTTCCAATGGAGTCTCTCATCTGATCAGATACAGCAACCACATAATTTTGTGGTAATAGGCTGGGGGTTTAAAGGTTAAGATATTTCCCCAATGTCAGTTAACTAGAAAGTAATAGGAACAGATTTCAATCTATATGTGACCAACCTCAAATCCTACACGTCTTCCCATAGTCATATGACCTATTCTAAAATATAAAGTAAATAGAAAGAGAATTTTATATCATTAGCTCCCAAATCAATATTTGTTATTCTATGGACAGGAGAAAAATCTGATTAAGGCAAACAATGATGTTGTCTTAAATAAATATGCCTCACTTTATCCCTGTGAACTGATGTTAAATACACTCTCCCAGTGCTGTTCACACACACCAACATTGGGGATCTGTTCTCTAATTGTTTGCTATACCGTTAACCATTGTCAACCAGCTCAATGCTATTAATAATCCAGTCTTTCTGCCTAGTAAACATTTGATGCATAACATAAGAAACTGAACTGGGTAAGAAAGGACAGAATTCTGAAGCAAGTATGTACATTGAGAGAGATCAAAACTCTCAACTCACTATGGAGAAATTAAAAGTAACACCCAAAAGTAGCTCTTGACCTGTATGAACTACAGTAATTGATATGAATTGTGCCTATCCTGACTCATTGTCTTTATTAACGTATGTAAGGAAAAGGATAAGTATGTAAGAAGTATTTGTAAAGAAATGTAAACTAAAGTGTATTTAGGAACTTGTTTTTCTTAGATATTTCTTTTGAAGCTTCCTTTCAACATTGGACCGTAAGTAGTCAAAATACACTGAGATTCGAATCCTATCCCTGATGACAAATGATTCTGTAAACATTGCAAGTGTTTCAATATCTATCATCTCTGTTGATCCCAGTCGTCAGGATGAAATGAGACATGAGACATGGTGTAGATGTATGAGCATCAGGTACTATGACTATTGGAAAAATACTTGAATGACAGTTTTTCCAATGGTTCTAGATTAAGAAGTTGCTCTTGCATGCTATTCACTAGCTAGCATCAGGATGCAGGTGGTACATACTAAATAAACAACAAAAAAAATGGTTTGGATATTCAGGTTGTCTAAGCTGAAAAGAACAAATTGCTTCAAAATTCCTTCCTTAACTTACAATGTTTTTTCTCTTCAGCATAGGACTGTAAGTTCTTACCAGGGAAATGTAAATATTCTAAAGGATGTCATAAGAATAGTAGAGAATGCCTTGAAAAAGCCTTAGCTATTTATTTAATTCTAGATATAAAACACTAGTGTAGAGCATGGAAAATTGTTATCATGTAAATGGCTGATTATCTGAATAGTTGTTCTGTCTGTGACTTCCATAGGGGACACTGAGAGGTGGCAAGATATGGATCTAGAAGGTGACACACCATTTTCTTGTTTACTTCTTCTTCATGTTTCATGATGTATTGTTTCCAGATTCAATTATTTGTCAAATAATTTGCCTGAAAAGAGTCAAATGGAAGAGAGTATTTTTAAAAAAAGGAAGTCATATATCTAAGGCTAGTTTTCTTCAGACATATAAATTCTGCCCTTTATATAGAGCAGAGAGATTTGAGGCACACTGACCCTCATCTTTTGCTCAATAAGACAAATATAGCAAATTTTAAAATCAAAGAGAAAATGGATAAAACTGCAGTTCCAGTGAAATGTATTGCTTTATTCTTTTATTTAACTCTTTATTGACAAATAGAATTCAAAGAATCAGAAGTAAACATTTAAAGAAAATGTAAATTCCTGGTTTACACTCAGTTTTCTGACCTGCAGGCTTTATTTACATGGCTTGAAGACAATGACTCTTTGCATTGTATTTGTTTTCTCCGGGACCAAAGGAAAAAATTGTTTCAGTCTCTAATCACATCTTCTGGTACTAACTACATAAAGACATCTTGATAAAAACTCGAATTTTAACAAGTGCAAACATTTTTATCCAGTAAAGGAATTAAAATTGGCTTTGAAAGTTCTTTTCTGTACTGCTTATTCCTGTTAGACACATAAGAGCCAGGATTCTAAGCACATGAAAAAAAAGGTCTCAACAATGATATTTTCAGGTGTGGAAGAGGATTTGTGTGTTGGGGACTATATACACCTATATCAGAAAATTCTTCTCACTCCATCCCTCAACGTTATATGCATTTATTACATTTATCAAAGAAAGTATTGTGAAATAAAAGCAAGTTATTAAATAAATAAAGATGGATGGCAATTGAGGCTCCTGTTTGTTTTACCAGTACAAAATACATTTTCAGAGAAAAACCCTTATCAGTTTCCAGGGAATGGCTTGTCCTGTCATGGGGATGCAGTATTAGTTTTCCTTACCACTCTCTCTGAGCCGGTGCAGTAACCACAGACTAAATAAGGGATTGGGGAAGTCTTTGTCACACTTGTCACTGACCAGTTATTAACACTTTCCAACAAGGGCATTAGGGGTAAAATTCTGAGTGGTCAATTTGTATTTCAAGTGTGAAAACAAAAGAGAGAAAATGTGCTTGAAAGCAATGCACTTGTGGCAAGAGCCTGTGTGTTAAGTAGGCTTCAATTCAGCAAGGCTTTATTAAGCACCATCCATGAGACATCTTTCTAAGTCCTTGCTTGTTCAAGGAGTTCATTGTCTGGTAGAGAAAGTGGCCAGGCAAAAATAAATGTTTTCAATAAACATTTGTCAAAGCAATTTGAACACACACAAGATACAAAGAAGAGATTGATTAATTTTTCTTGGGGGCGGGGGATGGAAAGATTTGTATTAGATACTTGACCATGAGAGATAAATGCTTGGCAGAAGTCGTGGACAGGAGCTCCAGGCAGGGAAGGTGCCTGGGTAAAGGCTGGGGAGGTGTAAAATATCAAAGAAGATTCTGAAATGTCTGTATCTACATTGATGAAGCATAACAATGCTGGGAAGGACAAAAGAGGTTGGAGGACAAGTGGTGCACTGGTAAGTTGACCCCTGTGTTGGGAAACTACTCACAGGCATAGTGAAGGTGTTTATTTGCTCAAATCCAGAACATAAGGAATTGGCCTATGAACTTTGCAGCAAATCCTCAAAGAGACCAGAAGTGGAAACAGAAACGGGGAAGATGTGAAAACAAGTTCATTTTCTGAATAAGGCAAGTTAACTATAGGGTACACACTAATATATGTATGTGGGGAGACTGGGGAAGTGCATGTCTGTCTGTGTTTGCATTCTTGTATGCATGCATGTATGTATGTATGTATGTATGTATGTATGTATGTGTCTGAATCTGATACAGACACCCTCTTTTCTTGGTTAACACATCTTCTCCCTTGAGGACACTAAGAAGCAAAGTGCTATGTTCTGCCTGCCAGTGGCTTCTTATCGATGATCTTATTAGAATCCAACTGTCTTCTTTGGCATTCTGCATTTGAACTAGATCACTCTTTAAATACTATTATCTATTGATATTCATTTATTCTTTTTCAGTTATTGAATAGTCTGCTCCATGAAGTTTAAGTCATTAAATATTCCATTCCATGTTATAGTCAATGAAAGCTCTGACAGGATTTCAGGATCAAGGCTTACTGCTTCACATTCCCTAAGGGGGAATTGATTGAACACTTTGCTTCAATTTCTTGACCACTTCATCTCTAATCCACACAGGTTTAATTTTTAAGCCTGGTTATGTAGTACAGGCTTCCACATCCCCAAATCCGTGTCTCAAGCATCCACTTCTCTAAGCAAATGCTTTTATTTCTACCTTCTTACCAAGTGACCTCTTCTTCAACCTTACACTCAGCTCTCTCCATTTTTCTCTTTGTATTTCAAGAATTCAGCATAAAGAGTATCTCTGTATAATCTATGCCTATGTTTGTTTCTGATGAAGATTGTCCTCTTTCTTTCAAACCTGAACACTGAGTGTACCCACACAGAAGTCAGCCCTATGCTCACCCTAGTAGCTGAGGACAGATGGAGAAGATCACCCATCAGTACAGCCCCATGTCCTACAAAACAAAGTGGGTTTTGTAAAAGACACTTTCAGTCTGCTATTTCTCAAATCAGTAATATCCCCCACTAGCTAACTCACCAGTCTGTTTTAAAGAGAAAAGGGAAGCAAACATAAAAGAACTCTTTTATCTTTCCTTTCCAGGCATCTAATTCCTCCACTGTCTACATCCTCTCTTTCTTGCTGTTCCATGATGCTCCAGATCACGTACAGGTTCCCATAGTATGTTTCTTCAATCTCACACTTCCAGAACACATGAGGAACAACTCTATTAATAACCCATTTCTGCAGTGACAGTATCTCTTCATTTAGATTCTGCCACCAAATTTCAGTGAAGTAGAATTTACCCTGAAAAACAAACTTGGAGCACAATGAACTCTCTCATCACCTCCACATTTATGTCCAGCTATAGCGCCACCTCCAGTCTCCCCTTTGCAGCCCTGTCAACATGTGTATCAGATACACAATCCACATGTTCCTTCCATCTGACTACAGATCTATCGCTCAATTCTCCACCGACATAGTTTTTACTCAGAGACTCCATCTTCCAGAGGGTAAACTCAAAGAGGAGCTCACAGTTTAAAAGCAGAAAATTTTGATATTTTTGAGCCACTTGTTCTAGCTTATTACCACTTACTTCTATGGCTACTAGCTTCCTTTCTCCAAAGCACATACAAGCTCTTCTCCTTGGAACATTACTTGTTAGAGTGGCCCAAACTCAGTTATCAGCCTCCATTCCTCTCAGGCTATTTGAGGGCACTAGGCAGAGTGTGAGCCAAGTTCAGCTGCATAATAATATAGACTGAATATTTTTCGCTTTGTGGGCCATATGTTTTTTGCCACAACTATACATCTCTGCTGTTGTTGGATGGAAGCTGCCTGAGGCAAGGTACAAATTAATAGGTGTGGCTGTGTTCGAAGAAAAGTATGTTTAGAAATGTACTGCAGGGGCTAAAGAGATCACTCAGTGGGTAAGAGTTCTTGCTGTATAAGCACAAGGTCCTAAGTTTGGATTCATAACACACAGGTAAACAACAATGTGCATGGTTGAGGGTGATGGAGAAAGAAACCGGATGTTATCCTCTGACCTCTGTGTCTTTATCTTTTATATTCATATATATATATATATATATATATATATATATATATATATATATATATGCATGAATCAAACATATTCATACACACACACAATAAAGCAGATATCAGGTTGGATGTGTCTCTGAGAACTTATCAAAATATTAGTCTATATTTTTACTTGCAAACCATGGCTGTGAGGTTTACTTGGGGGGGTGGATCAAGGATGAGTGTGTGTCTCTGACTTTCCCCCTACATTACAAACTCACTCCAAAAATTACATCTTAAGTTAATTTAACATTTTTCACATAATGCATTTTGATGTATTCTTTCTCCTCTCCTAAGTCTCCTATAGCCTCCATATTTCCTACCCAAATAAGTTCTTTTCTTTCTTCTTTCTCAAAAGCAAGTTTAACAATGAAAAATAAATAAAAAACAAGCAAACCACACAACCATAACAACAACAAAAACACACAAAAATATATTGAGTCTGTGTTGCTATGGCCAACTACTCCTAAGCACTGAATCTGATCTAGAGTGTGATAGATATGCCCGGTGTCACTCAGTTAGAGAAAATTGATTTTCCTTCTCAAGGCAGGTATTAGTTGCATTGAGTTTCTTAGTTATGGGTGGGACTATGTGTTCACTTACCCTTCTCAGTGCTGGAATTTTATTGGGCTTGAACCTGTGAAAGTCTTGTGGGTACTTTCATAAACTCTGTGAGTTCATACACGTATAAGTCAGGCTACATCTGGAAGATACTGTTTCTTTGGAGTCATCCACTACCTGGGGCTCTTTCTTCCTCTCTTCTGTACAGATCCATGAGCCTAGAAAAGAGAGTTTTGTTTTGTTTTGTTTTAAAAAGGCATCTCCTTTAGGGCTGAGTACTTCAAGGTCCCACTGTTTGTATGATGTCTAATTGTGGGTCCCTAGGCTAGTTACCATCTACTGCAAGAATAAGCTTCTCTGATGAGTGTTGAGAAATGCACTTATCAATGGGTATATCATTATGTCACTAAGAGTAATTTTACTGCTATGATGATTTAGTAAAATTATAGTAGCAAGTTTCCCCCCCAAAGTACATGATATATCTAGACTCAAGTTGTTTGACTCATCAACATGCCAGATATGGGTTCCATCTCAAACAGTACATCTTTAACACTATTTTAAAGTATGGTCGATTACTTGTCTAACAGTTTCACCACTAATACATCAGTATATCTTGTAGGCATGTCACTGTTGTAGGTCATGGAGTTTGTAGCTAGATGCAATTGATAATTACTTTTCTCCTCCTCTTATATCAGGCATAATACCATCCAGCACTATGAATTTTAGTCAGAGGCATGAAGCTTTTAGTCCAACACCAGTCATTTTCCATGTTCAATGATGCAAGTAAGTCTAAGTAAGTGATATCACTAGCCATAGTGCTATACTGTCAAGTCATGGAGGATAGGATTGCCATTGACAATACGTTTTCTCTTGTATGTGGATTCCCTATTTTAAAGTTTGCCTTATAGGTGTTTCATCTAGAATGTCCACAGAAGTGTCATAGTTAATATAGGACCAAAGGAAATAATGGAATCTTTTAAGGAAGGATAAATAGAATAAAGAAAAGGGAGGAACTAGACTAGGAAGATTAAGTAGGGTGAAGAATGTGAGGGCATAAGACAGGAGAAACAACTAAGATTAAGGGCCTTTTCTAAAACCTACTAATGTAGGAGCTTACTTAAAAGGTATAAAGGAGTCACCATATACTGGGGAATATAATGCCTCTATTAGACATCATACCATATACCATGGAAGATCATACCACTATTAGACATCATATACTAACAGAAGCAATAATAAGTTGCATCTTGTTGAGTAATTGGCCAAGAAAGTCTCATCAACATTGGCCCCTAAATGTTACAGATCAGAGACAACATGACTTTTTCTATTCCTACTGGAACAGAAACTATAAACTCAATAAGTTTCTGTTATGACCACTAAAGTTCTTGTCATTAAACAAGTTAGGGTGGCATATTCCTCTGTGTGATAGATCTATTCAATCATTAATGCCATACAAAATCCCTGCTATTCTTTTCTGGACCATCTACTACTGTCTTTAACATAAACCCCTTTCTGTCCACTGTGTGTTCCTTGCTTGTTCCAAGAAAGCTTTCTTGTGTGTGTGCCTGTGTGTGTGTGTGTGTGTGTGTGTGTGTGTGTGTGTGTGTGAGAGAGAGAGAGAGAGAGAGAGAGAGAGAGAGAGAGAGAGAGATCCTTTACACTGCAAGTATAGCTAAAACATACTCTTAAAACCTTGGTATTGATGTTGCATTTTCTATACAAACTAATACAACTATTTATTTTAAGAGTGTATTCTCCGTTTTCCGTTTCTTGGTAGCCTCAACTACTCTATCCTCTATTCCTATTTATGTGGTTTTCACTTTCCAAGATACTACAAACTTATGAAGGTTCCTAGTCTCATTTTCATCTAAGGAAAGATAATATACATTGATTTGCATTAGTCGAGTTAGAGGGGCTCTTTATTAGATTTTTATTTGGCTATTCAAGAGTAGTACTTAGGAGATGTCAAGACCATGAACAAAGATTTTACTGTCATCATTGGATTCAGTGAGATTCCTTAATGATAGAGGGATGAATAGTGACAATATTTTCTAGTAAATCCTCTTATTTAAGACAGGCAGAAATGACGCATCAGCCCAAAGGACTTGAAATAAGTTATTAAAGGGAGAAAAGAAATGGTAAAGAATGTTAATGAAGGGACCAAGAAAGGAAAGCATATTAAGTTTTAGCATATTCTCATTATAGTCTAAAGCTACAATTGATCATTAATAAAGGCTAGAGAGTACTAAAGACACTTCAGTAAAGTGACAGTTTGCAAACCAGATTCATGCACATCAAAATCCAAGTGCAAATGGCAGGAAGGGCAAGGTGTTAAATACATGAGTGTTCTAAGGAGGCTAAAAATGAATGAAAAGCAAGAAAGCTAAGGTACAGCTCAGTTGCAGAAAGATACATCGTATATACAGGGCTCTGATTGGGATTAATTCCTAGCATGGGTAAGCATGTGCATACACAACCCCACCATAACACCCACCCAAATACTGGAGAATGGAATAGCAAAATAAGGATATGTATAAGGGAGTGGGATTCCTGCTTCAATCAACTTAATGGAGACAGTCCCTCCTCAGATTAAGTCAAAGGCTAACTTAATCTAAATATACTCTAGGTTTGTCTCCTAGGTGATTCCAAATCCTGTCTATCTGATAATCAACATTTATCATCATATTAGATTAGGGTCACCTAAATCACACAGCTAATACTAGGCCAAACATTCTATGTTTAATTGCCCAACACTAAAACTGTGCTTTCAAAACTGGAAGAAGGAGGAGAAGGAGGAGGAAGAGGAGGAGGAGGAGGAGGAGGAGGAGGAAGAGGAGG
>JADRCD010211276.1:0-11155 GCA_019843815.1 Montemys delectorum | reverse complement strand
AAGAAGAAGAAGAAGAAGAAGAAGAAGAAGAAGAAGAAGAAGAAGAAGAAGAAGAAGAAGAAGAAGAAGAAGAAGAAGGAGAGCATCAACAACAACCTTGAGGGAAGAATGATTTATTTTAGCTCATTATTCAAAAAATTTGACTCCAACATGGTGAGGAGGGGTTTGCAGAACAAAGCAGTCAGTTAACAAATATGGTAGTAAGGAAGCAGGAGGAGTAGCCTTGCCTCAGTTAGCTTTCTTCAGGTAATATAAAGGCACATTACTCTTTCATTTTAGTGGGTTAAATGGCTGATAAATATCAATTTAGGATATTTTAAATGTTTACATGTAGGATTGTGTACGTAGTTTTTTTCTTCCTCCCCTTTCATCACACCTGGACCTGACAGGATGCTCTTGTCAACACTAACAGTAAGTCACTGCTTAGTTAATCCTTTCTGGAAACACCCTCATGGATTCACTCAAAATCACTCAGAGATGTGTTTTACAGATCTCTTAAGTAAGTTTCAATCTAGTCAAGTTGATAAGGAAGCATACCCAAAAAGAACTCTCAACTATTTATGTTCTTTATAATTATTCATTTAATATTTTGCTTGAAATGAATTTTATTTTCCCACTGTTGATTAGATTCAAAGAATTTATTATTAAATAAAACACATATAAATTATACCTTATTAAATGCTGATAGTTAAATGTACATATGTGCTTTATTGATCTCTGAATTTTAAACATGCACAGACATGTTATTAAGAATCATCAATAGGAGGAAAGGACCTTGGCCTTGTGAAGGTTTTGTGCCCCAGTGTAGGGGAATGCCAGGGCCAATAAGTGGGAGAGGGTGGAGTGGTAGGCATGGGGAGGGGGGTGGCAACAGGGGTTTGTTCTTGTTGTTTTTGTTTGTTTGTTTGTTTGTTTTTTGGAGGGGAGACTGTGAAAGGAGAAATTTACATGTAAATAAAGAAAATATCTAATAAAAAAAAGAAAAAAAAGAATATTTCATCAACCAAAAAAAAGAAAGAAATTTAATTAAAAAATTTATAAATTTACACATTTAAAAATGATTTATTGATTCATCTACTATAAATATCCTATGAAATATATAGAAATATAATTTTAATTGAATTAAGTGATGATTTTAAATCCTGTTTTAAATTACAGGCACCATGTAGTTAGCTTATTATATCATTATAT
This sequence comes from Montemys delectorum, assembly GCA_019843815.1. Taxonomy (NCBI): domain Eukaryota; kingdom Metazoa; phylum Chordata; class Mammalia; order Rodentia; family Muridae; genus Montemys; species Montemys delectorum. The sequence goes on along the minus strand of JADRCD010211276.1, from coordinate 9,964 downwards.
GTATTTCTTTTTGTACATAAATAGATTATTATTACATTCATTGTGGAGTCTTCCTAACGTTGTTCTTAAATTTAGTTAGATGATTCCTTAATGGTATGATAATTTTACGAAAAAATAAAAGATAAATAAATGATACCCTTTCAGAACAACAACAGTCATAGGACTTGGGTTATTAACTAATGGACTAATAGTCAGGCTGTAACAGCTGGTTGATTCTTTTCACACATGACATACCTACCCTTGAACCTCATAACATCAGACCAAGCTTGCTTTCATGATTTAACTTCACTGCTTACTTCAACAGACTTTGGACTCCATGACATTCATTTATCTGGAAGTAATTTTGCCACCTGGGATTTGTCCTGAAATATTCTCCTGGTATCTTACTTACCTGAAAACTTCTAGCTCTTTTGCCTCTATGTTATATTTGTCTGTCATTATATTTCAATTATTATATATTTGCTCATTATAGCATCATTAAAAACAAATGCTGTCTTACTAGGATCTTATTCTAATTAAGTATGCCAATTAAAGATTGAAGGTCACAGAGGATATGGAACCTATTACATTGCTTTCAAGGGTATAAGGTATCTGACAGAGTTGTTATCTAAAACGAATTCAAATTTGATGGAAAGTGGTAATTTGTGCTTATTAACCAAAAGACCCTTTCCTAACTGGCAATCTACTAACAGATGTATGATCAATTTTACACTTGAGTTCTTTAATTCTTTGATATAGTTCCCTATCTGTCTAGGACTATTTGTCTTAACACAGAGAAATGTAAGAATGTAAATTTACTCCATAACTATCTACTTTAATAAATATTTTCACATATAACTTTTGCAAATAATTAATTCAATAAAGTTAAATTTTTATATGGAACTATCCTAGCTTTATAAAGCTTTTCATATGGAACTATCTTAGCTTTTCAAAACTTTTATAATCAACCCTGTTATCTGCTTTAATATGAAAATGACCATGTTTCATAGTAGGGCTCTTTAGCCCAGTATCTATCATTGTTCTTAATAGTCTCTAAAATGCCCCTGCTTAATGTCAAGAGTAGACCTTTTCAGAGTACTATAATTTGGATATTTAATGTCCTCTGAGGGCCTGTGTGTTAACATTTATCCCATGTGTAAGGATACTGGAAGATGGTTGAAATCTTGGGAAGCAGAGGCTGGAAAGATGACTCTATAAGTAAGAGCATTTGATGTACAAGTATGAGACCTTGAATTTCAATCCCTAGTACCAACATAAAAATGACATGTGTGGCTATGTACATGTAACCAAAGCACTCAGGGGAAACAGATGATAGAACATCATTTGGGTTTGCTGGGTGCCACTCTATCTCTGAGTTCATAAGCAATACTGTTTCAAGAGAATAAAGTGAAGAATACCCAATCAGAATATCCAATCTTCCTCTCTGGTCATCTTACATCCTCATATAGACATACATACATACAAACAAGTATGCATGCATGTACATATACTACATGCATACACAGGATATACACACACATACTTCGCTCACATACTGCACACACTCACAAAGAAAGGAAGAAGTAGAATATTATTTCTCTCTAAACAATTAACTATTAGAATTGTTATGAAAAAACAATAACATGAATGAATGGTGATAGCAAAATTAGACATTGGTCATAGGAAGTAGAGCTGTTTGAGAAGTCATTAGGTCATCAGGGAGGCGTGGCCTCAGAGAATTGTGGGATTACTTTCCCAGTCTCTGTGCTCGTTCAGCACGTGATTCTAGAAAAAGCTTTCCTTGCACCTATGTTACAAATTTAGACTTTGAATGTCCAAGACTCTGAGTAAAAGAATATTTTGTCTTCATAAAATGTATTGCCTGTGGTATTCTATTATAGTAATGAGAAACTGACTAGTGCACAGAGTTATATTGATATTTTTCTTGTCTCATACTATGTTGCTATAAAGCCTAGTTGAAAACACTAGGGAGCACAGTCTGGGTGCTGGGAACAGAGTTGAATGTTAGCAACGATAAAAAGGTGCTGTCAGGTCATGCTTAGAATTAAAGCTAGCAAGGCATTTCCATTTACGGGTATGCATTTCCTTTGTCTTTACATGTCCCATGTAACATGTTAGGTTGATAGCATCCCCTTTCTTAATGCTGTGCTTGCCACTCTACTAAGTCAGTTGTAAATATGTTCATATATTATAAATTAATTTGTTTTTTTTTGTATAGAATAGAGTTTATTTAGGGCATGGGGAGGGGAGTTAAGAGGGTAGCAGAGGCAGAGAAAGGCAGAGAGAAGTAGGGGCTGGCAATGACCACGTGGAGAGAGGGGGAGGAGAATGGAGAGAGAGGGGGAACAAAGCAGATAGAGGCAAGGGAGAGAAGCAGGAGTAAGAGAAATTAATTAATTTGTTTTAACAGGAAGTTTTACTTACTACTACAAATTACTAAAGTAATTTCTAAAAATAAATTGTATCTTCCAAAACACACACACACATACACATACACATACACACACACACACATATGTATGTACACATGCACATACACATGGATTCACACATTCTCACTAAAAACTACAATATCCAGAATAATGATGTAATGAGCTTTCAGATCCATTGTCCAGTAAATTACCATAAGTGCTAAAAAAAAACCCCTCATTTTTAAAAGAGCTCATTGAAATGTATAAAAATTGTCATAAAGCTGTTGCAATTGTCAATTAATCCTGCTCAAATCGACCTGGCAGCAGCAGCAGAAAGTCAAGTTCCTCATTGCCCACTCTGATATTCTAGGTTCCTGAATGAAAGACTCACAGAGGCAGCCTTATATTTTAATATGCCTTAAACACTTAAGTGGGTGGCCACTGCCAAACCTCCACGTGGCTAACACCTCCCCTCCAATATTCATGAATTATTACTTTCTAAAATCTATGTTTCATAATTTTTGCCCTAGACCCAGAAGGGGGGCCCTTTGGGGCCCTTCTCTCCAGGCTCTTATGTGATTGCTATGCTCTCTCTTCTGAAGCACTCAGGCCTGGCTAATCCTTTCCTGGCATGGTGGCTCTGTTGCTTCCTTTGTCCCCTAGCCCAGGAATCCTCTAGTCCTGCTTCTGTCTACCTGTCCAACCACTGGCTGCCAGCAATTTTTTTTTCTTTTACCAATCAAAACAAGCTGGGAAGAGGGACCCTCAGTATATTACATGTGAATTCTTATGCAATCTGGGGGGCCCAAATCACTCACAGCTCTGGTCAAGTGCTATAGTACCTTTCAGGAAAACCTGGGATATAGGATACCCATAGCGTCTTGTTCCAGAGGCTAAATTCTAAATATGTGTGGCTAAGAAAGCAGCCAACTCTCTTTCTTCTACAAAGCCCCAAATATAGAGTTGATTTTCCTTCCTCTAGCTCAAACATAAGGAAGAGGATCCACATAGGGAGCAAAATCAAGAGAAGAAGCTACAGTTCCAAACACCCTTGTGATCAAAGTGCAAAAGAATATGATGCTTTAAGAAAAAAAGCAGACATAGTGACAATGTGCAATCAAATACATAGTATAACTATAAAGAAAGAGAAATCATTTAAACAAAACCAAATGGATTCTGAAAGACCCAACAAGCAGCTGTAAGAGTTGGATGCAGATATTTATGCCTAACCAACAGACAGAAGCTGGTTACCCCTGTGGTTGAATTAAGGAAAAACTGGAATAAGCTGAGGAGGAGGGCAACCCTACAGGAAGACAAGCAGTCTCAACTAACCTGGAACTGAGGTCTCTCAGACACTGAACCACCCACCAGGCAGCATACACCAGCTAATATGAGGCTCCCTACACAAACAGCAAAGGACTGCTGGGTCTGGACTCTGTCAGAGAAGATGCACCTAATCCTGAAGAGAATTGAGGCCCCAGGAAGTGGGGAGGTCTGTTGTAGTGGGGGTAGGGGGACATTCTCTTGGAGACTGGGATGAGGTGGGGAAGAGGTATAGGATGTAGAACATTTAGAGGGTGGACCAGGAGGGGGATAAAGTCTAGACTGTAAAAAACATTTTATATTTACTAAATAAATAAATAAATATAAAATGGAAATGAAAAATTCACTAGAGAGGCTCAACTTAATATTTAAACTGGCAAAAAATCAGCAAACTTGAAAATATATATATATATATATATATATATATATATATATATATATATATATATAATACATAACCCAGTACTAGAAATATTAAAAAATACTGAAGAAAAATTAACAGCGATTTATATAAATATACAATACCACTAAGTGTGCTAAGATCCTACAATGATATTAACAAAAGAAGACAATGGAAAAAGGTGAAAAAAAACATTGTAAAATTTCTCAAAAATCATTATTAAAATCATTTTACATGTGTAGTCTTTGGTTGGCGGTTGGGTCCCTGGGAGCTCTGAGGGTACTAGTTAGTTCACATTGTTGTTCGTCCTAAGGGCCTGCAAACCCTCCAGCTCCATAGAACCTTTCTCTAACTCCTTCATTGGAGACCGTGTACTCAGTTGGTGGGTCTGATTGTTTTGGCAGCATGTGTATAGTAGAGGATTGCAAAGCTGATCATCAATAGGAGGAGAGGTCCTCGGCCCTGTGAATGTTCTGTGCCCCAGTGTAGGGGAATGCCAGGGCCAATAAATGGGAGAGGGTGGGGTGGCAGGCATGGGGATGGGGGAGGCAACGGGAGTTTGTTCTTGTTGTTGTTTGTTTGTTTGTTTGTTTTTTGGAAGGGAGACTGGGAAAGGAGAAATTTACATGTAAATAATGAAAATACCTAATTTAAAAAAAAATCATTCTACATGGCAAACAGCAAGAAACATACATACCTAAGATGTGTAAAAAATAATTTACAGGTAAACTATAACAAAATCAATATTCAAATACATAATAGTGAAAATACTCATCGCTTCTCGGCCTTTTGGCTAAGATCAAGTGAAAATACTCTAAACAAAAGCATGGTGTCCAGAAGGCAGTTAATGCTGCATTTAAAATAAAGAAATAAAAAGAGAAGAAGGGAGTAAGAGAGGAGGGGAGAAGAAGAATGTCAGCTAACCCTTACACTCAGTCAGTAAGCCTTACACTCACAAAAACAATCTTTCAAAAACAAAAGCCAAATGAAGACATTTCCCAGATTAAAAATTTGAAAGAATACATTACTGTTAACAAACTCACTTATAGTAACCACTGAAGAAAGTTATTTAGGTTGAAAGCTTAATCCTTCCATTAAGGACAAACTCCAGAAAATAGTATGAACCTACACTGAAACAAAAAAACCCCGGAGTCTTAAAAATGTCAATTATGTAGTTATAAAGGACAATAAAGATAGAGTTTACTTCTGCATTTATTCTCTTATAACTGTAAATATATCTATTAAATAGGAATTAAAATCTTAAATTTCAATTCTCTATATTAATACATTGTTAAGAACAAACAAAAACTTAACATGTTGACAAATTCTTTTGTAAGTTACATGAAATACAATAAAAAATATAATAGAAAAATTCAACAAAATTGACAAAATTTAAATAGACTGATGAAGAAAAACACAAAGGAATGTTTTTAAAGAAACTGTATGAAATGACTGCCAACAACATACATAGACAATATTACATGTGTGTGTGCATGTATCCAATGTTATATAATCAAGATTAAATAGGCAAATTCTTTGTTTGTTTATTTGTTTTGTTTTGTTTTGTTTTTTGAGGCAGGGTTTCTCTGAATAACCCTCTCTGTCCTGGAACTTACTCTGTAGACCAGGCTGGCCTCGAACTCAGAAATCTGCCTGCCTCTGCCTTCCAAGTGCGGAGATTAAAGGCATGTGCCACCACTGCCCTGCTAGTAGACAAATTCTTAATCACAAACTACAAAAGCTAATTCTAAATGGTCCTATACCAAGATCCTTTAATGAAGTCAGGCTTAATGACTTCTCTCAATGAACTATTTCTCAATTTACTGATTTAGAGATTACTCTTTTCTTTTTTGGTCCCCATGGACCTTAATATCTTTTTTTTTTATTTCCTTTTATTTCATTGTTAACTTTTTAAAATATCTTTAATCTTTTTATATAATCTGGTCATTATCCCCCTTCTGGTCTGCCCTCCAACAGTTGATACAATAAGCAAAATCAAATTATATATGTATATATAATTTGCCTGTGTATCAAAAGGAAACTAGGGGATGACAATATATCTTAGATTCTTTACCTGATGCTATGATAGATGACCCTGATGAAAACAGGGGGAGGTGGGGGACAGGGTTTTTCTTTTCATTTCTATTTTTTCTTTTTTTCCTTTTTTTTGGGGGGGAGGGGAAACTGGGAAAGGAAATATCATATGACATGTAAATAAGGACAATATCTAATAAAAAAAAGAATTCAAAAGAAAAAAACTAGAAAATAACTAAACATTTTATTCTTTTTATGTTTAACATAAATTAATAATATAATTAATAATAATTTGTTATAATGTAACAATAATTATAAATTATTAATAATTTAATATGTTAATAATTAAATTAACAATATAAGTGATGAATACTCTGAAAACTAAGATAATTGAAAGAAATCAAATCTAAATAAGCAGAAAGATACCCTTTTATAGATAAAAAAATTGTAAAAATGGAACATTTCCAAAACTGATCTTCAAATTCATTATAATTTTTACTAACAATTCCAACTAAAAACATAAAATATTTGTAGAAGTGACACTTTCTTCTGGCCTCCATGGACACCCAAACACATATGGCATACATTTACAAACAAACACACACAACACACACACACACACACACACACACACACGCACACACACACCCATGCACACACACACACACATAAATAATCGAAACAAAAAAAGAGGTATGTCTTCCAAGTAAAGTCCAATTAGATATTAGATAGATAGGGCCATTTGATGGCTAATTTTAGCTGTCATTTGACTAGATCTGGAATCAACTAAGAGATAAGCTACTTGACATATCTCTGAAGGATTTTCTTCATCATTTTACTTAAAGTTACAATGAGAAGCATCCTCTTCTAGCCATCAGATAAAATATAGCCTTAAGGGGAAAGTTTTGCTGTAGGCTTCAATTTTTTTAAAAAACCTACTTTTAATAAAGGTTTTCAAATCCTTCAACCACCATTCCCTTTCCAGTCCACTGTCTAAAGGTAGGTGAGAAAAGATGGTAAATAGGACAAGGGGATGTGGACCTGTTTAGAAGTAGTTCTTTGAGGTGATTCCAATCTTCTTTTGTCAGAATACCTGCGGTCCAGCTCAATAGTATCAGGAAAACAAATATGAATAAGCAGGAGTGGCATGAGCCAGCAGAAACAGCCAGGCATCCTCCTAATTGGTGTGAGTCAGCAAGAGCTACTAGGACTAGCCAGGATACTAGGGGAAGTTCTCTACTGTGCCTCCCTCCTAAAGAGGGGAAGATCAGAGAAGATGCAAGACCAAGGAAGAGTTGCAAAACTAGCTATGCAAGTGTGGTATCACTGTCTGTTGAGTTCTATTTATATTCTATCCAAACATCATGTGTCCTCCCATGGGTCTTGCCTCAGCAAAACACCACATGAGTCTGCATCACATGACATATCCAGAAACTTCCACTTCTCTCTGCTTTTTGTCTGTTTGTTTTCATGTCTTGTTGGTTAGTTCATCTGCTTTGTTGCTCTGATCTTTCATAGCTATCAGAACACAGTTTGTCTGGCTTCTAGCATGGGCTGAAGACCAATGGCTCTCTAGAAGTTTTCCAAATCTTCCATGCTAGGTTGAGAGTGCTGAGCACCCAACCTCATGGACTAAGGAGATTATCAAATTCTCAGCACTTGTAGTATGAAGATGGTCATTGCTGGACTACCCAGAACACACTATGTAAGCCCTTCTAACAAATTTTCTTTTAATATATATACATATCCTAGTAGTCCTGTTCCTCTAGATAACCCTGACTAATACTGATATGTTCATAATTAAAAAGAACTCCAAAATATAGTATCTGAGAAGTAGAAAAGATCACCACAGAATGAGAGATCATGCTTGCCAATCATCTCCAATACAAGTCTACTAACAAGAATTAGGAAGCCACTCAGACAATTCAGTAGTAACAAGGTACTCATAATAAAAAATAAGCAGAGGTTCTGAAGATGTAAGTCTACGAAGAGTATCCAAAAAATGCAATCAGTGTATGAAAGGATGAACATTAGGGAGATGAAATACAAAGCCAGAGATTACTACCTTACTGCTTCCAAAGGGCAGCTCGTAGAAAGCCATTTCATGTATGGAATGAGTAGAGCACTATATGTTACTGATGAGTTCAGACATAAAAAATAGACTAGAAACTTGAAGTACATTGAGCACAGAAATACAAATGACCCAGTAATTTTGCCTTCAGATTCATTTCCCAAGAATGAATGAATATATGAATACACATATACATACACACACATACACATACAAACTTCATTGGGAATGAGTGCAAAGCATCATTCATGCCACCCATATGTGATGAAGAAGTGAAGCAAAATGCTTAATTATTCAGTGTGTGTGTCATTTATATAACTATGACCATAATATATGGAGTGGTTGTTTCAGATTCAAAGCATGCAGAATAATATCTAGTAACTAAAAGGAAACAAAAATGGTATACGCTATATCATGACTTAACCTTGAAAACCTCAGAAAAGGAAGTCAGTCTCCAAAGGCCATGTAACATACAATTCCACTTATAGGAAATTTCTAGAATAGACAAACACGCTGGGACAAGATATAGAATAGCATGCTGTAACTTGAATTTCAAGGGATTTTTTGGGAAGTGGGAAGTCACCCTTAATTGTTAGGGGCATTCTTAGAGTGCTAGTAAAAATGTTGGAAACTTGATCATAAAAATGATTTCCTAACTTTGTATCAATACTGAAAATTAATGAATCACTCCATATTGCCACGCACACTCGTCTACGCCAGTCACGTCTAAAGTATCGGGCGTAAAAACCTGATCAAGGGCAAGAGGCAACAAGGACCCAAAAGGGTATCTGTGCCTCCTGGGTATTCAAGATAGTCTCTGGCATCTCATAACTCAGACGTGTTCCAGATCAGTCTTTCCAATCATCAACACGCCCTCATATTTAGGCATAAAGGTACTCCAAGAAATGATTCATTTATGGCTAAGATTGGGCATTGTTTCCTGGCCAGTACGATGTTTAAAATATATCCTAATTCAATTCCAAGATGCCCTTAGCTTGGAATTTCTCTCAAGGAATCTGCCTTACCAGACAGGTTTCCCTTAGAGTTAGCAACAAAGGTGAAGTACATACCTTAGGGCAGCCTCATAATAGTCAGAATTGTTTTACATACTAAAAACTCAAGGACATTACCTAGAACTGTTAGGTTGGAACTTCCAGGTGCTCCCCTCCAGGGAGACCCAGAGAATTAACAGGAAATGCCAGATTGGACTATCCTAGTCTTACTACCTCCAGCAGAATCAGGGAATTAGCATAGAAATACCAAAATAACCCCAGCAGGGAGGGCTCAACTGCTCTTCCTCCTACTTCACACCTGGCTACCTACCTACCGACCTTGTGTATCGACCTTGTGTAGCGGTCACTTGCCTACGTGACTTCAGTCTTGCACTCTGATCCTTTTGACCCCCGCCCATCTACTTGACTCTTGTCATTTGCCCTGTTTCCTGTATGCCATATAAGCCTGGTTTTCACTTTGTGCTCTCTCTCTTGGACTCTCTTCTGGATTTGGAACCTCTCTTGGACAGGGACTTGCACTGGAACTTAGATGAACTAGAACTTAATCCACAGTCCCCTGGGCCCAGAGTGTTTGGGCGGGGGTGGGGGTGGGGGGATGCAGTGCCTATCCAGAGGAGATGGCTGCTGCTTTAGATTCAGTGTGTTTCAGGTGGCCTTAAATGTAACTTAATTACTAAGCTGCCAGATTTATCATTTCTCCTTTCCAATGACT
>JADRCD010211275.1:0-19922 GCA_019843815.1 Montemys delectorum | reverse complement strand
AGAGGGAATGATTCCTAATTTTCAATTTTTTTTTTTTAAGGAATGTTCAAGATTGGGAGAGCAGCTCTCAAAGCAGATTTAATCAATTTTCTGTCATCACTTCCCATTTTTAGCCAGTCCCCAGGCAACAGTTTATAGTGTGGAGAAAGGGAAACTGCAGGAGTGTGGGAAGTTGTCAAACAAGATCCTTGGGGAGATGGGGCGTGGTGGTCATGAGCTTTTGGAGACGTGGCTTTATGCTTTTCCCTGGGATGTATCTTGTCTGGTGAAAAGGGGGTTGGTTACTCTGCCAAGGATCAGATGACCACAGACGTGGTTTATGGGCCCTGTAGCGAGAACCAACAGTTCCTGAAGGAAGTGGTCCACAGTGTGCTGGACGGCCAGGGAGTGGGCTGGCTCAATATGAAAAAGGTACGCCGGCTGCTGGAGAGCGAGCAGCTTCGAGTCTTTGTACTGAGCAAGCTCAATCGTGCAGTGCAGTCAGAGGATGATGCCCGGCAGGATGTCATCCAAGACGTGGTAAGTATTTGGGCAGGGGAGTCAGGATCAACTGGGCAGAAGGATGTAGATGTTAAAGAAAGGTTGCTAGCTCTAGGTCCTGGCTCTCGTTGCAGGAGATCAGTCGGAAGGTGTACAAGGGGATGCTAGACCTCCTCAAGTGCACAGTCCTCAGCCTTGAGCAGTCCTATGCCCATGCGGGTCTGGGTGGCATGGCCAGCATCTTTGGGCTTTTGGAGATTGCCCAGACCCACTACTATAGTAAAGGTAGGGATGTACTTGCTGTCTCCCTGTGCCACTCTGCTCTGTGACACTTTGGGATTTTGATTCTGGTATGTTTATATGTAAGAAACATAATTCCTACCATGTAAAATAAGGTCTTACTTGTTCTTTCTGTGTGCTAACTCTGCTCAGCATACTCTTGTATCCCACACCACCCCCAATCTCACTTTTCTGACCTGATTTCTACTTGATATCTCCTTTAACCACTTTTTGTATCTGTTCCTTTCCTCAGAACCAGACAAACGAAAGAGAAGTCCAACAGAGAATGTAAACACCCCAGTTGGCAAGGATCCTGGTCTGGCTGGGCGGGGGGACCCAAAAGCAATGGCCCAGCTAAGGGTCCCTCAGCTGGGTCCTCGGGCACCCAGTGCTACAGGAAAGGGTCCTAAAGAACTGGATACCAGAAGTTTAAAGGAAGAGAATTTTGTAGCATCTGTTGGTATGTATTATTGTGTTTGATATGCCAAAAGGGGCCTGGCTTCTTAAATATCCCTCCATTCTCTCAATTCATCCAGAGTCCTGACTTTCTCCTCCCCATGCTTGCTTTCTAGAGTGGGGGATAGGCCTTTGTCCATTTCCAGGAGCATTTCTTACCCATGTCTGGTCTTCCTGCTTGCTCTGTAGCCGCCTCACCAGCATCATTGAAGAACAGTGGAAGTTTGCTTAGAGACCCATGGGATGCAGTGCAGGCAGTCTGAGCTGTATTCTCAATCCCTTTTTAATTTACATCTGAATTTCTTCACATAGAGAAAACACATTCCTGGAAACTATTGGGAAATTTATAGATCCATCTTTGGGATGTAAAATTGTGATCGTCTGGGTCTCTGCATCCAGTTTCCCCCATCGAAGCATGGATGTGTTCCACTGCTCTGGAATGTGTTCCGTTCTGGCATGTTTGGGTTCTAGACTCCAAAGTCACAAATCTCTGAGCCAGCTCTTCTTTCTGTCTTTCCACCCCAGACTTCACTGAAAACTTGCTTATGTCTGGTATGTCTCTATTCGCACTCTGGTGTCGCCTGTGTGGCTTACTCATTTGGCTGTGAGTTACCTAGGCTGCTTTCGTCTGGATGCTGACCCCTGGTCTCTACACTATGCTTTCAGCAGAGGCTTCCTCGACACGGCCTCTAGCCATTGTCCTAAGTTCTCATAGGAACGAAGCAGCTCTCTTCTTAGGGCATCTCTGGTTCTCTGGTTGGCAAATATTCTCCTAGAAGCTGTAGTAAAGCCTGGCTTTCTCCTGCCTGATGTGATGCTCTAGAAAAACGTTGATCTATTGTCCCAAAAGTCTTGACTCTACTTGGGCAGATCACTTCACTATTAGAATCTCTGTCGCCTCATCTAGAAAATGAAGAGATTATACTAAATAAACTCTAAAGTTCCTTTGGAGGTTGGGGGGAAATGCTCTCAATGGTATTTTCTGTGAGCTGTATTGCTGAGAAGCTAGTCTTGACCATTTTCTGTTCTCTGTTAGTTTTATTGGAAGCATATTTTCTTAGATAGTGACTACAAATGGGTCTCTTAGTTGAGCAGGCAATAGTTCTAAGGTAAATTTGTTTTTTTTGTTTTTGTTTTTTTGGTGGCAACAGGAGGAATGCTATCTGAATGCTTGGCCTTGAACCAGTCCAGGAGTCAAGCAGATTTCTGCTCATGTCTCTGAAATTCTTGGACTGCTTGTCCAGATTGTCTCTTTTATCTGTAATTTGTAAGCATGGTCGTTGCTCAGCTTATTTGGCAGAGAGATCACAGTGTGGTAGGAGTCAAATGATCTGTCTCTAGCCTATTTAGGGTCCAGTTTCTCATACAAAATACAAGGGTCTCATGAAGAGCCCCTTCCAGCTTAAAAATTCTGTAGAGTGTTTACATTGGGAATAGGATTAGAAATTTAGAGTCTTCAGTTTGTGACTTCAGGAGCAAAAATTGGATTTTTGATTCCTCAACCCTACCCAAATAAAGATATCTTGGTATCTCTTAACCGATAATGCTATGTCTGAAACCGAATGAGCATGGGTGTGGGGGGTTCCGGTCCTTTGACGAGTCTGACTTTCTGTCTTTCTCTCCTGCTTGCATTGCATCTGGGGTAGAATTGTGGAACAAGCACCAGGAAGTGAAAAAGCAAAAGGCTTTGGAAAAACAGAGTAAGGAACGAATGCCCCCCCTGTCCCCCAGTCTCCCATACCTGCCAACTTCCCAGGCCCAGTTGGGGCAGGCTCCCTTTGTCAGCCCTACTCCAAATTTGTTCCTGGGTAGTACTTAGAGAAAAAGTGGCAAAGGCAGGTCAGAGGCTTCTGGAGGGAGGGCGGTGCTGTATTTGGGTTGAAAGCAGACAGGTGGTGTGTGACTCCGAGGTGTATGGTGGAAGCCACTCCCTTCATTAGCAATCAGGCCCCTTCATTAGCAATCAGGCGTCTACCCAGTCCAATACCCGAACCTTGGTTGTCTATTGCTCCGTAGCTGATGGGGAGAACTTCTGCAGACTGCAGCGCCCCTCTGTGGCGGATACCTCCCTCACCATTAGGCCTGTGGGTGCAGTTGGCAGAGATGGTTGCTGTCCCTCTGTGTTGAGTCTGTAGCTTCCCGGCTCTCTCTAGTGGCTTGCCTAGGCACACTTTCTTGCTTTCTGTCGTTCTGTCCTTCTGCCATACCATCCTGGGTGGGTGAGTTAAATAGGGGCTTTTGGGATTTTTTTGGTCTCAAATGTAGATGGTGTAGGGTGGGGGAGACAGTGCCCACGGAAACAGTGTTTCCTTCTTTCTTTTGGCCTAATCTTTTCTGGCCTCTTTAGACACATTTGTCAGGAATCACTGAGCATCTGGGAACACTTTAATGGTCTGGTTCAGGCACAGGTGAAACTAACTTTGGGTGCCATGGAATGGGTTTGTTTGTGGAATGTTTTGTGTTAGGATGATTTGCTTTGGATGGATTTTCTCAGATTGAGAAGATGGCTGCAGAGACCCTTGGCCAGGTCTAATATACGACTCGCTTCTTATGGCTTCTGGGGACCTCTTCTCGTGGGTCCCAGTGGTGGGGAGGGGCAGTCCTCGGGAAGGGACTGGGATTCGATGACTAGGGGTGGGGCAGGCTCTGCTGCTGGCCCACCCCTTCACTAGCCTGCCCCGAGCTTCTCTGTGCTGAATAACACAAGGCTTCCCTACTCAGGGCCAGAGGGCATCAAGCCTGCCTTTGACCTGGGTGAGACAGAGGAGAAGAAGTCCCAGATCAGCGCAGACAGTGGTGTGAGCCTGACCTCTGCTTCCCAGGTTTGTGAGAGCCTTCCTGAAAATTGCCAGTAAACCACTGTCTCAAAGTAAGATGCACACATACAAACACATACACACACATACACACATATCAGTGGGAATTAAATTCAGGGTATACGTTCTAGGTAAAGACAGCCATTAAGTTATACCATTGATCCTCAAAATACTTTTATAGTTAAAAAGGAAACAATCTCAAATATAACCAATAATAAGGAATACTTAAATAGTCATGAAATGTAATACTACAATTAATTGTGTTTTCAAAAATTTAGCAACACAGTATAATTTTATATATGTGTGTATGCATGCATGTGTGTGTATATATATGATAAATCTGTGAGAGGGAGGGTCTTACTGTCTAGCCCTGGCTGGCGTAGAATTTGCTGTATGTAGACCCAACTGTCTTTGAACTCATAGAGATCATCCTGCCTATGTCTCCCAAGTGCTGAGATTAAAAGTGTGTGCCACTCTGTCCATCTTCAATTTAGGTTTTTTGTTTGTTATTTTTGTTTTTATTTTTGTTTTTGTTTTTGTTTTTTTGGTTTTGGTTTTTTGAGACAGGGTTTCTCTGTATAGCCCTGGCTGTCCTGGAGCTCACTCTGTAGACCAGGCTGGCCTCAAATTCAGAAATCCACCTGCCTCTGCCTCCCAAGTGCTGGGATTAAAGGTGTGCACCACCACTGCCCGGCTTTCAATTTAGTTTTTAACTATATCTAAAAAAGACTAAAAGACTAACAGGAAATATACTAAAAGTAGAAGTTAATGTGGACAGTAAACTTATGGTTTGTTTTTATTTCCTTATTCTTTTGTTTTCTAAATGGGTATTTATTTAATGTGTTATTTTTCACACAACCCATTTAAGAAAAAAATTATTTGCTCAGGATCTCTCTAGAAATAGGTGTGCCTTTGTCTTATTTCAGAGGACTGATCAAGACTCTGTCATTGGTGTGAGTCCAGCTGTTATGATCCGAAGCTCAAGTCAGGATTCTGAAGTTAGCACCGTGGTAGGGGAATACCACATTGGCCTCGTTGTGGGTGGGGTGTGGACTTTCCCTGAAAGGGCTCCTTCTCTTTGAAGGCTGTTCTTAGTCTCAGATCAGCCTGATCCTCATGGGTGTGCGGACGCGAATGTCACTCACTTTATAAAGAAGTGTGTGGGAAAGTCGACACACCTTTAAAAGGATTCTTTTCCTTGCAATATAGGGTTCTAACTGGCTTTGGGAGTCCCTCTCTGGGACTATCCCTTACTGCCTTTTGTCTTTCCCAGGTGAGTAATAGTTCGGGAGAGACCCTTGGAGCTGACAGTGATCTGAGCAGCAACGCAGGTGACGGGCCAGGAGGTGAAGGCAGCACACACCTGGCAAGTTCTCGGGCCACTCTGTCTGACAGTGAAATCGAAACCAATTCTGCTACAAGCACCATCTTTGTAAGCTGTCTTTACTAACAAAAGAGCATTTCTTTAATGGGAGAGGAAAGTGGTTTATAGACACTGAGAAGGAAAAGGTGGGGCTGGAGGTGTATTTCAGAGGGAGAGCACTTGCTGAGCATGTGCTTGGTACTGCAGAGGAAAGGGGAACCTTGCCGTAGTCATGAGGAGGTCTGGTTCAGCTGGGATGGATCCTTTCTTTCTATCTGTCTGGTGTTTTGTCTCTTCTCTTCCTTCCTTCTTTCCTCCTTCCCTCCCTCTCTTCCTTCCTTCCTCCTTTCCTTCCTCCCTTCCTTCCTTCCTTCTTCTTCTTCCTTCTCCTATTGTTTTTTGAGAAGTCTCACTGTGTAACCCAGGCTGCCCTCAAGCCCGTGATCCTTCTGTTTTTGTCTCCCAAGTGCTGGGATTACAAGTGTGTACCACCACACCCAAATGAAAGAAGTCACTGAGTTCTTATCTCTCCCCTCTGCCTGGCTTCTTTAAACAGGATTATCTACTTTGATCCATGCGCCGCTTTATTAAGAGGACAGTGGATATTTTCCACAACAGCTTTTCAGTCCTTTTGTCTAGAGAGGACAGTGGAAGATAGGATTCAAATGAAGTCATTTTTTACTACTGGTGCTCATCTGTCTCTAGGTCCTTCTATATTGTCTGTTCCTAGAAGAGCCAATGGAGGCAGAGATAGAGTTAAGAATTAGCAGGGCCATTCAAGTTAGAGCCTGACTCATTCTGAGTCTACAGACTGTTTTAATAAGAGTATTTGAGACACCCTTCCAGCTGGGTGTGGTGACTGTAATGTAATGTGATGCCTGTAAGCTTTCTCAGGGGCTGAGGTAGAAGGATCTTAAGTTTGAGGCCAGCCTGCTACATAGTAATACCTTGTCAAAAGGGTGGGGCCCGGGAAGATGTCCCAGCAGGTAAAGGTTCTTCCCCTCAAACTTTGACAACCCGAGTTCCATCCTTGGAACTACAAGGTCTAAGGAGAAAACCGACTCCTAAAAGGTGTTTTCTGTCCTACACTCGCATGCATAACCACAATCTGCGCATCACCCCCAGGACACATGTACAAAACGAGTAAATGTTACTTTAAAAAGTCTTTTGAGGGCTGAAGAGATGCCTCAGCAGTTAAGAGCACTAACTGTTCTTCCAGAGGTCCTGAGTTCAATTCCCAGCAACCACATGGTGGCTCACAACCGTCTGTAATGAGATCCTATGCCCTCTTCATCAGAAGGCAGCAATAGCGTACTCACATATGTATAAAATAAATCTTAAAAAAAAATCCCTTCATTGTGCTTTGATTCTGAATGTTAAAGTAAATATGAGGTCATTCTTGTAAGCTACTGGTCACTATGTGCTCTTTTCTGGCTCTTCTTACCACACAGTCTTAAATGTCCTATGCTAGGGAACAAGGAGTGTTTGTACAGTTGAGGTGAGAACTATGTGTGTGTAATGTAGAAGATAATGTAGGAAGACTCCTGGTATCCTGTTGGGCCCTCACACATGTAGACACTTGCACATACATGTGATCATGCACACACATATTAAATAAAAAACCAAGTAATTAGCCAGGTGTGGTAGCGCATGCCTTTAATCCCAGCACTTGGGAGGCAGAGGCAGGCAGACTTCTGAGTTTGAGGCCAGGCCAAGGCTACACAGAGAAACCCTGTCTCGAAAAAAACCAAAAAAAAAAAAAAAACAAAAAAAAAAAAAAAAAAAACCCAGGTAATTACCTTGATTATTTCTCTAGTTCTGTTGGGTAGCTATTATAATGTTCCTTTTGTAGACAAGGAAAATGATCCTCAGCAAATACAAAATTAATAAAAAGTAGAAATCTGAACCATGGCCAGTCTGACTTCAGACTGTGTTCTTTCTATTGTGTCATGCTACTGTAAAAACCTTACCTTGTTTTGTGGGGTAAGGGTGTGAGACAGGATCTTGTGGCCCAGGCTGGCCTCAAACTTGTTATAAAGCTTAGGCTGGCCTTGAACTACTGATCTCCTTTCTCAACCTCCCACAAACTGGGATTAGAGGCATGTTCATCTTTAAGAAAAAGCATTACAAGTCAGGCAGTGGTGGCTCTCACCTTTAATCCCAGCACTTGGGGGGCAGAGGCAGGTGGATTTCTGAGTTCGGGGTCAACCTGGTCTACAGAGTGAGTTCCAGGATAGCCAGGGCTACACAGAGAAACGCTGTCTCAAAACACCAAAAAAAAAAAAAAAAAAGGAAAAAGTATTACAGAGACTAAAGAATAAAGGTAAGTCAGAACAAAGACTTCACTTCTTGCTTTAGGAAGCAGTAACAGAAAATAGGATTATTAGATTGACTTTTGGCCAAGCATAGTAGCAGATTCAGGGAAAACTGTGTTGTTAAAGAATATTGCTTACTTCGTGTGTGAGCCTTTCCTGAGGTGCCTGGCTTACATTGTCTGTCTTGGCTGATAACTCTGGCGTCTGACCTACCATCCTGTCTTTCTAGGGTAAAGCGCATAGCTTGAAGCCAAAGGAGAAGCCGGCTGGCAGTCCGGTTCGCTCTTCTGAAGATGTAAGCCAGCGAGTCTATCTCTATGAGGGACTACTAGGTAAGAAATAGACTGCAGGGCCCCCGGTGTTGGAAAAAAGCTGGGCTCAGCCATGGGGGAGGGCAGAACTGAACAGCTGCTGCCTGGCTTTTTACTAATATCAATTTTGACATCGGATAGCATTTTAAACTTCTTTCTAATACTCACTTATTTAATGGGGACGGAGGTCATGGGGCTTTGGAAGTTGGTTCTCTCCTTCCTCCTTCCACCATGTGGGCTCCAGGACTGAACTCAGATCATCAGGCTTGACAGCATGTACCTTTACCCACTGAGGCATCTCAGTGGTCAAGACAGCATTTTAAAATCTGAACCAAGGAACCTGTGGGATAAGCAGGGGCTGAAAACTAGATGAAGCCGGGCTTGGGCATTACTCACCAGGCTGTGTCTTTCTGTCTCCTTTCTTTCCTCTTGCTACCATGTGCCTCCCTGCTCACAAATTGGCAGGAAGGGACAAAGGATCGATGTGGGACCAGTTAGAGGATGCTGCTATGGAGACCTTTTCTATAAGTAACTGCTTTTCTTTGTGTGGTGTGCTCATCCCTCCGGCTTGGGAGGGGCAAGGCCTCACTTGGAGGCCTCTGGGATTGGAGGCAAAATATATTAGATCTGGGAGAAAGGTTCAGTTTCCTTTGCTCTGAAATTTGGAATGACCTTGTTTTATCTGGGGCTTACTATCTCTTTATTTAGCAATGTTTTAAACGTTAAATAAGCCGTGCTCCCCACCCAAGAAATAACCTTATTCTATGCAGGCAAAGAACGTTCTACTTTATGGGACCAAATGCAATTCTGGGAAGATGCATTCTTAGATGCCGTGATGTTGGAAAGAGAAGGAATGGGTATGGACCAGGGTCCTCAGGAAATGATTGACAGGTATGAGACTTAGCAAACACCGGGCAATGTGCTTATTCAGTTCCTTCCACGTAGTCTTGTGGTCTCTTGCCTGAGGACTGACTTGTGCCTGGGATCTGCTTAGGTACCTGTCCCTAGGGGAACATGACCGGAAGCGCCTGGAGGATGATGAAGACCGCTTGCTAGCCACACTTTTACACAACCTCATATCCTATATGCTGCTGATGAAGGTAAATTGATATTGCTTATATCCAGCTGTTACTGGTGCTGGAAGGGCAAGACTAGGTCTATTGCCTACATTTTGGAATAGTTTGGAAGCTGTCAAAGTATCTGACTGAAAAGTCCAAGGCTCCTATGGCAGCTTGCACACTGTTCCTTAACTGAAGCTGCCTGGCTGCTTTGTTAATGAAGGTTATAAAGGTAATTGATTATCACTTGTTACTTGTTTGCTTTGAATTTTATGTATTCCCTTTGCTAAGATGTTTTAAAATACAATAGAACTCTCCACAGATTACAACTGATTTAATACTCTTTTTTTCAGTAGTATATTCTAAAACCTTCGGGTGCTCAGAATTTATTTTTCAGCACCAGCCCTTAGTCACAGAGAAATTTCCACAGCTAGAAAAAGCTGCCTAGCTGGGCATGAGGGTGCATGCCAGTAAATAAGGCACTTGGGAGGTAGAGGCAGGAGAATCGGGAATTCAAGGCCAAGCTTGGCTATAAGTTCGAGACCAGATAAAACTATATAAAATCTTGTCAAAAAGAAAAAAAAAAACAAAAAACAAAAACACCTGCTTATTAGCAAAGGAGAAATAGCTCTGGTGTGAGTTGTTTGGGTTTCATATTTATAGCTGTGGAGAAGTGTATTGCAAGTTATCAAGAAGAATTCTTCTCTGAAAGAGAAGTGTGGGTTTGGATTGGTGGTGGCAGAGAGTGATTGAGAGAATAAGCCTCCCCAAGTTCTCCCTAGCTTTTAAATGTGGAGGGATCAGTTCCCAAACACAGAGACAGTTCTGTGAGCCTTTTGACTTGATTGATTTTTTCGTCTTAGTTAGGTTTCTGTTGCTGTTATAAGCCTTATGGCCAAAAGCAACATGGGAACAGAAGGTCTTATTGGCTAACTGGTGACAGTCCATCATCGAGGGAGGGAAGTCAAGACAGGAACTTGGGAGCAGGAAGAGATGCAGACACCATGGAGTAGTGCTGCTTATTGGCTTGCTCAGGCTGCTCTCTTATAGACGGCTGCACCAACCTGCTGAGGGACAGAACTGCCCAGTGAGCAGCTGGACTCTCACATCAATCATTAATCAGAAAACAACTCAGAGGCTTACCTGCAGGCCAGTCTTACCAAGGAATTTTTCCCAATCAAGAGCCCTTCAAATTGACAAAAGCTAGTCAGTATTGTAGGCTTTTCTCTAGGCTTGAATTCCATTTCCCTGTGGTCAGGGGTGGATGGTGGTGCTTACCTACAAGGTGTCTCAGGCACCAGAGTCCCACTGTTACTGCACCTCTGTTGCTTTTCTAAATCATACTCTAAGAAATCCTTTTCGGGAGGATGTTAATGGTATTGGTAAAGGATGGGAGGATGCCCAACTCTCTTGAGAGCCACTTTCCTGTAGAAGCTAGCTAGAGGCAGAGACAATTCCCTCGTTTCCCAGCATCTGGACAGAATACACAGTTGAAAGTGTTCTGCCATAGTCAGTAATATAGTCTTTCAGAATTCCATTTCTGTCAGGTATATGGAAACTTTGACATTTTCTTGCCTCTGCCTCACTTGGGAAGGGAGCAGAGCCTTTATTAAGACTCCTGTCTTGGATTTACAGGTGAACAAGAATGACATCAGGAAGAAAGTACGGCGCCTAATGGGAAAGTCCCACATTGGGCTGGTGTACAGCCAACAAATCAATGAGGTGCTCGATCAGCTGACCAACCTGGTGAGCACATCAGACCATCCCTTGGGCTCCCTTCATTCTGCGTGGCTCCCTCCCTATACAGAGCTTCCACACGGAACATTTCTGCCATGTTGCTATGCCTAGTTAATGCCTAGTGTAGAGAATGGGTAGTTATAGTTAGTAGTTTAGAGAATGGGTAGTTAGTAGTTTAGAGAATGGGTAGTTATAGTTAGTAGTTTAGAGAATGGGGCAGTAGTCCAGGTGAGGTTTTAGCTCTTCTGGTCAGTGATGGACTCTCAGTACTCCAGCATTAGAGTACAACAGTTTCCATGTGGGGTCTGCAGACTTCTGGGGATCTGAGATGAAATCTGTTCTCATTACAACACTAAATGCCTTTTTTTCTTTTTCTTTTCCTTTTTCTTTTTTTCTTTTGAGACAGTTTCTCTGTGTAGCCCTAGCTGTCTGTAGACTAGGCTGACCTCAAACTCACAGAGATCTATCTGCTCTGCTTTCTGAGCGCTGGGATTAAAGGTGTGCGCCACCAATGCCTAGCTAAAATGCCTTTCGTTACTGGTTAATATCTGTACCAAAGCTGCAAAAGCAGTCTTGAATAGACTGTGTCGCATTACTATCATGACACTAAACCACACGAGCCCCACCCTCACCTCCATGCATTCTGTTCTTTAAAAGAGACAGTTTTATAAACTGGGCATGGTGGTGCATGCCTTTAATCCCAGTACTTGGGAGACAGAAGAAGGTGGATCTCCATGAATTCAAGGCAAGCCTGATCTACAGAGAAAGTTCTAGGACACCCAGAACTACACAGAGAAACCTTGTCTCAAGAAGAAAAAAAAAAAAAGACAGTGTTTGGTAAGTAGGTAAAAGCACTTGCTGCCAAATACTTGCTACCAAATCTGACAACCTAAGTTGGGTCCTTGGGACCCACATGGTAGAAAGAGAACACTGACCCTTCAAGCTGTCATCTACCTGCACATGAGCTTCATAGCACATGTGTGCCCACACACAGACACTCTACCCACCCACCCACAGTCACACAATGAATAAATGAATTAATAAGTAAATAAAATATAATTTAAGGACTAAGAAGTTGGGTCAGTGGTCAAGAACACTTGTTGCTCTTGCAGAGAACTTGGATCGATTCTCAGCACCCATATGGTAGCTCACAAGCATTTGTATCTAGGGGATCCAATGCCCTCTTCTGACCTCTGAGAGCACTGGACATACACAAAGTGCACATAAGTACTCATATACATAAAATAATAAAAAATTAAAATAGAAAACCTAACAGTTTCATGCTGAATGTGGCGAGGCACACCTGTGATCCTATTACTTAGGACTTATTTATTTTATCCTAAAACTGGGTCTCATAATTTTTTAAAATTTCATTATTTTTGTTTTGTTTTGTTTTTTGAGACAGAGTTTCTCTGTATATCCCTGGCTGTCCTAGAACTCACTGTGTAGACCAGGCTAGCCTTGAACTCAGAAATCCACCTGCCTCTGCCTCCCAAGTGCTGGGATCAAAGGCATGTGCCACCACCGCCCGGCTAAAATTTCATTATTTTATGTGTATTTGTTTGTCTGCATGTATGTATGGGCACCACATGTGTGCCTGGTGCCTAAGGAGCACAGAAGAGTGAGCTGGATTCCCTGAAATTGGAGTTACAGTTAGTTGTTAACCACCATGTGTGTGATAGGATTCAAATCCCAGGTCCTCTGGAAGAAAGGCAAGTGCCCTTAACTGCTGAGCTATCTCTATGGACCCTGAAACTGACTTTTTGAAAATTACATATTAAATAACACAAGGAGCATCACAAGCTTAAGGACAGTATGACTTATAGTGTAAGACTGTCTAAAAAAATTATTTTAAAAAAACTCCTGCTTTTCTGGGCATGTTAGTGCACGCCTTTAACCCCAGCACTCGGGAGGAAGAAGCAGAAAGATCTCTGAGTTTGAGGCTAGCCTGATCTACAGATTGAGTTCCAGGACAACCAAGGCTGTTATACAGAGAAAGCCTGTCTCAACAAAACAAAACAAAACAAAACAAGATAAACAAACAAACAAAATCCCTACCAGTTTCAGGACTGGAGAGATAGCTCAATAGTTAAGAGCATATACTGTTCTTGCAGAGGACCTGGGCTTGATTCCCAGCACCCACATGGTGGTTCACCACCATCAATAACTCTAGTTCCAGGAGATCCAATGCCCATTACTGGCCTGTGTGAGTACCAGGCACACATATGTACACATATGTACATTTAGGCAAATACTCGTATGCATAAAATAAACATTAAAAAGCCAGTTTCACTTATGAATGTCCTTGATGAAACAATGAAAAAAACCACTTTTTATTAAATTTTAATCATTACTTAGATGTCTTTTTTTAATATTTTGTGACAAAATTGGAAGTATATATAAAGCATTTCTGCTGCAAACCCCGTGTACTGGTTGCTGTAAGGAAAAGCCATCTGTGATCAATCTGTGATAAATTAGCTTTGTTCATAAAGCACCATTTCCCTATGACTTTTTAAAAAGCCATACAGTAAACTAGTTCTCTGGTTTTTAAATTTATTCTTCTCTCGTACATTACATCTCAACTGTAGTTTACCTCTCCTTTCCTCCAGATCCACCCTGCTGCCTTCCCTCAGAAAAAAAGCAGGCCTCCCAGGGGCACCAGTCAAACAACAAGCTACAATAAGACCAGGCACATGGTCTCACATCAAGGCTAGAAGAGGCAACCCAGTAGGAAGAAAGAGGTTCCAAAGATAGACAAAGGAGCCAGGGACAGCCCCTGCTGCTACGGTTAGGAGTCCGAAATCACTAGGCTACACCACCATAGCACATAGGCAGAGGTCTTAGGTCGGACCCATACAGGTTCGCTGATTTCTGTGAACCACTTGAGTCCCCAATAGTTGATTCTGTGGGCCATGTGAACTCATTCTTTGTTTTTTAAAGATTTATGTATTATTATATGTAAGTACATTGTAGCTGTCTTCAGACATTCCAGAAGAGGGAGTCAGATTTGTTATGGGTGGTTGTGAGCCACCATGTGGTTGCTGGGATTTGAACTCAGGACCTTCCAAAGAGCAGTCGATGCTCTTAACCACTGAGCCATTTCTCCAGCCCTATGAACTTGTTTTTTTTTAAGATAGGCAGTTGACAATATTTGTTGTCAAATTTTTAAATGTGAAAAAAATGAGAATTTTGGAGCTTTTTTAGTTGTTTGTTTGATTTTTGTTTTTGTTTTTTTAAAGACACAGTCTCACTATATAGTCCTGGCTGACCTGGAACTCACTATGTAAACCAGGCCAGCATCAGATTGACAGAGATCCACCTACTTTGCCGCCCAAGTGGTGGGATTAAAGGCATACATCACCATGCCTGGCCAGCTTTCCAGTATTTTAAGGTTTTTCTAATGAGACTGATGATGCAGTGGAAATGATTTTAAAATAAGATATACTGAAATATTAATATTTGGTTAGTATCTTTCTAATATATTGTGTGATATTCAAATACAAATGAGGGCAAATTTTCTATTCAAGGTATACAAAAAAACAGGTAGGCTTTACTGTAACTGTATAAATGTCCATTGACGTGTTATCAGATATACATGGCAGCTCTAAGAGACTGCGACTCTCAGCTGCTAATCCCAGTGCTCTAGGGAGAGACGCGGGAAGGGGCATGCAGAGGAGCACTGCAGTGAGCTTGAGGCCAGCCTGGTCTAGAGAGCAAGTTCTAGGCCAGCAGGGTATAGAGGCCTGCTTATCTGGAAAGGCATTTAGATCCCCCCTTTTCCAATGCCTACCTGTGAGGTCACATTTTCTTTATGTTCCTTAGCCAAAGCCACACACTCAATACCCTGTGTACAGAAACAAGGATGATAATTTACCTGTTTTATTTTAGTTTTCTCTCTCCCTCTCCCCTCCTCACTCCTTTCTTTCCTCCCTTTCGTCCCCACCCTCCTTCTCGCCCTTCCTTATAGAGACAGCATCTCTCTATATAAAACCATGGCTATCCCGAAACTTATTATATAAACCAAGCTGACCTCACACTCACAGAAATCCTTTAAACAAAGACAGCTCTTATTTTTAAATTGGATTTTTATTTGTTTTTGTGTGTGCGTGTTAGAGGATTGCTAGAGTTCTCTCCTTCGGTGTGGGTTCTAGAGATCAAACTCAGGCTGTCAAGTTCTTTACTTGCTGGGTGTCTTGCCAACTCCTTTTTTATTTTATTTTGCTCTATTTTATTTTTGAGACAGGTCTCACTATGTAGCATTTGGTTGGCCTAGAACTTAATATGTAGATCAGGCTGGTCTCAAACTCATAGAAATCCACCTGCTGCTCCCTCTCTCAAGTGCTGGTATTAAAGATGTGCACCTTAGCCCAGGCAGTGGTAGCACAGTGGTGGCCTTTAATCCCAGCACTTGGGAGGCAGAGGCAAGCTGATTACTGAGTTCGAGGCCAGCCTGGTCTTCAGAGTGATTTCCAGGATAGCCAGGGCTATACAGAGAAACCCTGTCTAAAAAAACAAAAACAAAAACAAAAACAAACAAACAAAAAGATGTGCACCTTATTTTAGCATGGCTCAACTTGGTACTTGACTAAAATGATCTTAGGTTTCCGATCCTCTGGCCCCAGTTCCCAAGTGCTGGAGAAAACAGGCACGCACCAGGGCCAGCCCCTTCCTCTCTATTGCTCCCTTCTTTCTTTTTTTAAAATGATGTTTTGTAATGTAGTTCAGGCTGGCCTCAAACTTGTGATCCTCCTGCCTCAGCCTCTTAAGTGTGTGGTACCTTGCCTAACCCAAGAATGCAATTATTTTCTTCCAAACCAAACATTAACAAGGTTTATAAGTAAAACACTTACACTCTTTTCATTGTTGCTGTTATTAGGAGAAAGACATTTTATAAAAAGTATGTTCCTTATCATGTGCTTGGCTATCAGCAAGTTATTACATCTGATCACAGCCCCCTCCTCCCAATCCAATTGTTTTTAAATGAATTAATAAACATTAAAATGTTATTAATATGTCAAGAATATAAGCATATAACTCACATGAACAGAAGTTCTTTGAGATCTTAAGTTTTTAAGAGGTATAGGGATCATGACTCCAACAAGTCTTTGGTCCTTCTCTGTGGCCAGTGGCTAGCAGATAATATGGTGCTAAGCAGTGGGCATAGTGGCACACGCCTTTAATCCCAGCACTCAGGAGGCAGAGACAGGCTGATGTCTGAGTTCAAGGCCAGCCTGGTCTACAAAGGGAGTTCCAGGACAGCTGCACAGAGAAATCCTGTCTTGAAACAAAGAAAACAAACAAACAAAAAGATTGGGCTAAGGAAACTGTTAGGAATTTAATTGCTAAGTGAGATTTTATTTTTTAATTAACTATTTTATTTACATTTCAAATGTTGTCCCCCTTCCCAGTCCCCCCTCCATAAACTCCCCACCCCATCCATACCCTGAGACATTTTTTTAAAATTCCAGATCTATGTGTAAGAGCAACATCTGAGAGTTTCTAAGCATCTCTTTTTCCACAGAATGGACGTGATCTCTCCATCCGATCCAGTGGCAGCCGACACATGAAGAAGCAGACGTTTGTTGTGCATGCAGGGACGGACACAAATGGAGATATCTTTTTCATGGAAGTGAGTTCATGCTGGAGAGCCAGAAGAATATTCAGAGACACAAGAAGCTTCTAGAGCAATGCTAGGGTTTCCCCTCTCCACCCCCCCCATCGTTTTTCATTAATTTATCAAGTTATTATGCAAATGATTAGGTAACTATGTGATCCCTTTTCTTTTCTTCAGTATCGGATGTGTGACATAATTGCATTGTCCATGAATGAGAACGACATAAAATGCTTGTGTGGTGGCTGCTGCGTATTCTCACCTCCACTTCCTTGTATCATTGTCTCCTTTGTATCCTCCAGGAGACTGACTGTAGGCAAGCAATAAGGTGTGATCATGGCCAGCCGTGGTGGCGCACGCCTTTAATCCCAGCACTTGGGAGGCAGAGGCAGGCAGATTTCTGAGTTCGAGGCCAGCCTGTTTTACAGAGTGAGTTCCAGGACAGCCAGAGCTACACAGAGAAACCCTGTCTCTGGAAACCAAACAACAGATGATGTGAACATAAGTTGTCATGTTCCACTTTCTCCTGGGAAGGGAGTAGAGACCTCCAGTGTGCTGCTCTAGAGAGCAGTACAGCATGACCGCCTGTTCACTGGCCTTTCCCTCTCACTTCTCTGTACTAGAATAGAATGACTTTCTTCTTTTATCATTCCTTCTTTTAAAGAATTTATATTTATTTATGTATGTGTATCACAGCATGTGTGTGGAGGTCAGAGGACAACTTAGAGGAGTTGGTTTTCTCTTTCCACCTTGTGGACTCTGGATATCAAACTTGGTGTTCACCCTTGGCGACAAGCCCCTTTACTCACAGATCCATCTTGGCAACCTGTTTCCATTTTTGTTTGGTTTTGTTTTGTGTTTTTTTTGTGTGTGTGTGTGTGGTTTTGTTTGTTTGTTTGTTTGTTTTAGACAGAGTTTCTCTGTATAGCCCGGGCTGTCCTGGAACTCACTCTGTAGACCAGGCTGGCCTCGAACTCAGAAATCCGCCTGCCTCTGCCTCCCAAGTGCTGGGATTGAAGGCGTGCGCCACACCACTGAAGCCATCATATTTCTACCATGACAATAATGGACTGAACTGAACCTGTAAGCTAGTCCCAGTTAAATGCTTTCCTCTGTAAGAGTTGCCTTGGTCATGGTGTCTCTTCACAGCCCTGCACCATCATACACACACCCTACCCAAGTGCTGGGATTAAAGACATGTGCCACTACTGCCCAACTATAATTCTTTTTTTTTTTAAGATTTATTTATTATATATAAGTACACTGTAGCTGTCCTCAGACACACCAGAAGAGAGTATCAGCTCTCATTACGGATGGTTGTGAGCCAACATGTGGTTACTGGGATTTGAACTCAGGATCTTCGGAAGAGCAGTTAGTGCTCTTAACCGCTGAGCCATTTCTCCAGCCCCCGATAATTATAATTCTTTTTTTTTTTTTAAAGATTTGTTTTATTTATTTTTATGTGTATGAGTACACTGTAGCTGTACAGATGGCCGTGAGCTATCATGTGTGTGGCTGCTGGGAATTGAACTCAGGACCTCTGCCGGGCCCCGCTCCAGCGTAATATACTGTAGTTGTCTTCAGATGCATCAGAAGAGGGCGTCTGATCTCATTGTGGGTGGTTGTGAACCACCATGTAGTTGCTGGGATCCGAACTCAGGACCTTCAGAAGAGCAGTCAGTGCTCTTACCCACTGAACCATCTCGCCAGCCCGATAATTATAATTCTTTTTTTTTTTTATAAAGATTTATTTATTATTATACATAAGTACACTGTAGCTGCCTTCAGACACACCAGAAGAGTATGTCAGATTTCATTACGGATGGTTGTGAGCCACCATGTGGTTGCTGGGATTTGAACTCAGGACCTTCAGAAGAGCAGACAGTGCTGTTACCTGCTGAGCCATCTCTCCAGCCCCGATAATTATAATTCTTAAACATGTCCTAACATAAGTTCTCATTGCTGAAAAAATTCACTTTCTGCCTTTAGGGCATCTAGAATTTTTGTTTTTGTTTTTGGGTTGTTTTTTATTATTATTTTTTTTTAAAGATTTATTTATTATATGTAAATACACTGTATCTTTCCTCAGACACACCAGAAGAGGGCATCAGATCTCATCACAGATGGTTGTGAGCCACCATATGGTTGCTGGGATTTGAACTCAGGACCTTTGGAAGAGCAGCCGGTGCTCTTAACCGCTGAGCCATTTCACCAGCCCCTGGGTTTTTTTGATTAAAGGCGTGAGCCACCACTGCCCGGTGGCAGCTAGAGTTTTTAGTGATCACATCTCCTTCAACCTGTTTCTCAGTCATTTATTTTTCTTATGTAAACAATTAGCCCAGTAGAGAGGCTTGATTTTTGATTCAATATTTTGGCAAGAATACCTTCTTAGTAAGAGAGGTCAAAAGCAGAGAAGAGAGGGCTTGGATGGAGAAAGATTTAAAGAGTATCAATATGTTAATAATAATGATATAAATTATAATTTACTTGTTTGCATGTGCACGATGTGTGTATGGAGATCAGAAAATAATTTTGTAGAGTTGGTTCTATCTCGTTCCATGTTTATGAGGGCTTGGGGCATAAAATCAAGTTTCCTTGATTGTCTAGCAAGTACTATTCTTGCTGAGCCATTTCACTGGCCCTAATTATTATGTTTTTACAGTATAACTAGACTGTCAAAGTAGCTAACTACTTTCTATGTGCAAATGTTATACTGTTGAGCTACATCTCCAAACCTATATCTGGCTTTTGATGCACATTAAGAATTTTATGCCGGGTGGTGGTGGCGGCGGCACACGCCTTTAATCCCAGCACTTGGGAGGCAGAGGCAGGTGGATTTCTGAGTTCAAGGCCAGCCTGGTCTACAGAGTGAGTTCTAGGACAGCCAGGGCTATACAGAGAAACCCTGTCTCAAACAAACAAAAAAAAATTATGCATGTTGTGCCAGGCAAGATGGTATACTCCTTTAATCCCTGCATTTGGATGGCAGAGGCAGAATGATCTTTGTGAGTTAAAGGCCGGCCTGGTCTACATAACAAGGTCCAGGACATCCAGGAGTGCATAGAGTGAGACACTATCTTTAAAACCAAAACCAAGACAGAACAACACAAAGTGTGCATATTAATACATTTAATAGTTTTACTGTCAATGAGCCCCTCCTTAGCCATGAGGAGACATCAACAAAGGAGCTTGCTTAACATGACATAACTAGGTATGGTAGAGCTAGGATCTCACACAGCCTGGCCTTTAGACCCATGCTCTAACCAGCATGCCACACTGTCACACCAGTAATGGAGCTATGAGAATGGGTGAGTCATCTGGAGGAACTGTTGAACAGGAAAAGCATAGGAAGGGAGCCTTACCTCTTTCTCCTCCCGCCCCCCAGACAGGGTTTCTCTGTGTAGCCCTGGCTGTCCTGGAACTCACTCTGTAGACCAGGCTGGCCTCGAACTCAGAAATCCTCCTGCCTCTGCCCCACAAATGCTGGAATTAAAGG
>JADRCD010211274.1:0-43324 GCA_019843815.1 Montemys delectorum | reverse complement strand
AGAGAGAGAGAGAGAGAGAGAGAGAGAGAGAGAGAGAGAGAGAGAGAGAGACCTCAAACTGCAACAGCCTGGGAAACATCAGACTGCCATAGAATTTTTGTTGTTATTTGTAAAAGATAACTTTACCTCACTATATAAAGGAATGATTCTGACAAATATTAGGGAATAAAAGGGAATTTTAGCATGCTATGTGCATCAATAACACTCAAAAATTCTGATACTAGCAATTTGTTCTTGTCTTGGTATGATCTTAGCACATTCCTAAACATTGCAACCTCTAGGAAACATACAATAGATAAACCTTATAAATAAGAAATTTAAAAACAAGGTGGGCAATGGTAGCACACGTCTTTAATCCCAGCACTTGGGAGGCAGAGGCAGGGAGATTTCTGAGTTCG
Source organism: Montemys delectorum (assembly GCA_019843815.1). Lineage (NCBI taxonomy): Eukaryota > Metazoa > Chordata > Mammalia > Rodentia > Muridae > Montemys > Montemys delectorum. Next base: position 42,926 of record JADRCD010211274.1, on the reverse strand, counting down.
AGGCCAGCCTGGTCTACAGAGTGAGTTCCAGGACAGCCAGGACAACACAGAGAAACCCTGTCTTGAAAACCAAAAAAAAAAAAAAGGAAGGAAGGAAGGAAGCAAGCAAGCGAGCAAGCGAGCAGATGGGAGGGAAGGATGGAGGGAAGAAAGAAAGGGAAGGGAAAAAAAAAGAAGTTAGAGGTAGCTCAATACCTATAACCAGAGCTATTCATGAGGCAGAGATAAGAGAATCAGGAGTTCAAAGCCTATCTAGACTACATAAACCTAGACATCCGTTTTCCCCAAACACACATAAACAAGTTTAATTTCAACTTGAGAGATTGTTCTGCAGCTGAAAATACTTACTACTTCCAGAGATCCAGAGTTTGGTTACTGATAAATCAGACAACCTACAACTGCCTATAATTACAGACCCAGGGAATCCACCCCTTCTATCCTCTGATGGTACTGTTTGAATGCATAGAGACAAACACGTACACAATTAAAAATAAATATTTAACAAAAAACACACTTACAGGTACATACAATGCTAGCCCAATGATAAATAAATCCATGTGGGTATATGAGACAACATGCTATGATGGACATTTGTTCTTATGCATGTGTTTTTGAGACAGGGTCTCATTTATGCAGTCTCAATTGGCCTAGAACTTGCTAGACAAGGTTCAAACTCAGATCTGTCTGTTTCTGCCTCGAAAGTGCTGAGACTAAAGGTGTGCACCACCAGGCCTGGCTTTGAAGGATACCGTTTAAAAAGGAATTGTTTGATTTCAGAGAAAGCCAAATTCTCACCAAGGACTATATCAGAAAGAGAAAAAGAGAGGAGATATACTCAGTAAGCAATTCCATCAACATGGTGCAGGTATAATGATGGTTGCTTTTTTGTCAACATGACATATCTAGACATATCTGGGAATACTGAGAAAATGCCTCCATCAGATTGGCAAGTCTGCATGCAGGGATTGTCATGACTAAAGATTGATGTGAGAGGACCCAGTTCACTGTGGGGTGGGGAGGACCATCCCCGAGAAGATGGTCCTATGCTATACAAGACATTTGGCCATAGTTTCTGCTTTCCGAGCTGCCTCAGGCTACTGCTCTGGCTTTCTTGTATGATGGACTGTTATATAGAACACTAAACTGAAATAAACTTGTTCATCCCCCAGATAGTTGTGTTTTATCTCATCAAGCTACATTGCAACAAGTCATGTATTTTGAAGTTTTTGATGAGTTTTTCTATCTTTTCAATCACTGTTTCTTTTTTTATTTTTGCTTATTGTTACAAATAAATTACCAAAAAACTTACCCTCTAAAAAGGTAAAACTACTACAAGTCAAGACAAACACATGGGCTCAAGGACAAAGACACACATATTCTTTGAAAAATACTGGCACAAAGTCTCAATGCAAATAAAAAATAGCCTACCAATTTAAGGATATAATGAAAACTGTCTGCCCTAACACTGAAGGAGCAACTGGTTCTAGGCTCAAAAAACCTAGCCTCAGATATAAAGTAACTACAGAAAAAAAATCACATTGTTTTTCTCACCACCATCACCCCACCTCCTACCCTCAGGATTGAAAATTAAAAACATAAATTTTTTGTTTTGTTTTTCAATACAATGTTTCCACTAGGCTGTCTGGAACTCAGAGATTCCCCTGCTTCTGGTTCTTGTGTGCTGGTATTAAAGGTGTGTGCCACCATACTCAACAACTATAGTAGTGAGCCATCATATTGGTCCTGGATACTGATCCTGCAAGGGTATCAAGTGTTCTTAACTGCTAATGTATCTCTCCAGCCCTATTATTGCTTTAGAGATGAGCTTACTTACTATATACCTGGTTATTCTAGAACTTACTACCTAACCACTGATTGTGAATTTATCCCTTTGCCTCAGCTTCATTTGTAGTGGCATTGGTGGCAAGAGCCTTTATTCTCAGCACTTGAAGGCAGAAGCAGGTATATCTCTCTGAGTTTGAGGCCAGCCTGGTCTACAGAGGTAGTTCTAGGACAAAAAACCCTGTCTCAAAAAACAAAAACAAAAATAAAAATTGTTACTTTAATCAACAATGTCATTGTATGTACAATGTATCCAGTCTACACAAAACTATCACTCAAATAAAAATAGTTCCACAGAGGAAATCTTTTTAATGTTTGTATGAAGTTTTACCTTGATCGACTCCGATCCTTATTTCGATCTGAGCTCCGTTCTCGATCCCGGTCCCGATCTCTCTCTCGGTCTCGGTCTCTCTCTTTTGTGCGGTCACGATCCCTATCCCGTTCTCGTTCCCGCTCCCGTTCTTTTTCCTTTTCTCGTTCACGTTCTCTTTCCCTTTCTCGTTCCCGTTCTCGCCTTTCTCGTTCCCTTTCACGTTCCCTCTCTCTTTCTCTCCGTTCTTTCTCAATTTCCTGTCTTTCTTTTTCTTTTTTGCCTTTCTCTTCTTCCAGTTTCTAGAAACCAACAAAAGTACTTTTAGAGTTAATTCTGTGCCTTCAGCATTCAGATTTTCCCCGGCGCAATGCCCAATACTGCTAAGAAAAGCATCAAACCACCAGGATTTGGGGCTTTTTAAAAAAAAAAAAAAAAATTAAAGAGAAACAATCACAAAGCTACATTTCGTGCAAAACAAAGTACACAAACCAAGAATCTCCAATCTTGGGTGGGGAAATCTGTGTTAAGAGTGGCAGACCACTGACTAATATCCAAAAATAACAATGAAGAATGTAGTGATTCCAAGTAATTTCTAGAAAGACAAACTAAAGCTTAATTCTGCCCATTATAAATGTCTGTAAGTCAGTGGGAACAGTGAAAGTATTTATGATCCTAGACTTCTCACTACTGGAGGTAACTAGATGAGGGTTTTAAAGTAGAGGTGGAAGACAAATCACAGTAACAATCTTCTGCCCTCCAGGTTACCCACCCTCCAAAAGTAACAAGCTGAATTTAGCCAAGATCTTTTGTCTTAAACTATGGAAATACTTATTCCTGCCATTATAAGATGGGTACTCCAACAAACCACTCACTTCAAACAACATATACATTAGTTATTTTAATTTACAATAGTTAAAATAAAAGCAGAATAGTTATGCCCACCATTATGCCTGTAAAACAGTAAGATATATTTACAATGATAAATCCACCCTTGCAAGGATCTTGTATTAACTTACAGATGTTGTACTAGGACATGGATCGCCAACACTGGATTAACCTTGCCTACAAGCTATGTTTCTGGGAGGAAGAGCAAGTACACGGTTCACAAATAAACAGTTAGGCCAGTGTAACCTGAAAGATTACCAGTGTACCACAAGATTTCTATACAAACTAAGATGGGGAAAAAAGAAAGCACAACAAAAACCCAAACAAGTAAAACAAAACACACTTATCCCTGAAGTTCTGTGGTCGATTTCACTGAAATTTAAACTGCAACAATAAAATGTGCATTTTTCTTTTTCTCAGTAATGTAAAGCATTTAAAACTTTAAAAAGCAGTCTTACCTGTTAGATACTTTTTTTCTTGCTCACGGACCAAAGAACTGAGAGAGGATTATGAAAGAAAAGCTAGTGTATGAGACATCAATATATTCAGCTGCTGACCTAAGTTAGCATACAGGCAAAGCCAATACTGAATACATTGAAATTAGAAAGGAAAGATAGGACACATGGAGAACCAGAAACTAAAAGCTATTATGGGGGAAAATCTAATTTCTGAAACATTGCTAATGGAATTTAAAGTTTATATTTTAAAATGTATCTACACTACATAAAACTTACCTCATGTCATATACTTAAAGAAATTTATTTCGGAGATAATATATACTTACAGATTTTTAATTACTTTTGTACAAGTCCTCAACATTTTACTCCTGTTGTTTAATATGCTACCTTTCCTCTGATGTAAATACAATTTCTTTCCAACTCATTTTAAGCTTACTTTTTCTATGTCTACAAAACTGAGAACTAGTCCATACTAAATGCTTTCTAAGGAGTTATTTATATATGCAACATATGTGTGCACACAAGTAAATATAGCATATATGCATATATTTGTAGAAAGATTAAAGAAATGAAATGATTCCTTTAAACAATTAACAAAGTTATGAAGAGAAAAGGAAAGAATTTTTTAAAAGAACTCAAAAGTCTTACCTTATTGTCTCTTCAGACTCATCCGTGCTGTAAATGGACGCCCCCTGCCACGCTGATACCCTGACACTCTGTGGTTATTTAACAATCTCATACCAAAACATGCAAAGGTTCACTGAGCTCATTGTTTATTGCTAAAAATTGAAATATTCCCTTAACCATACCACCCAAGGAGAACTGGTTTTTATTTTTTTGTTTTGGTTTCTTTTATTTCTAAATCACATTTTGGAAATTCAGAACATTGCCATCAGTAAGATAATACTAAGGCAGTGAAATGCTTGACAAACCCCTAAAATACTGAAGTCGTACCTTTTAAATTAAAACTTTTTACCAACCTGATTTCCTCATAATTCACCAATAACATGACAGGATTTAAAACAAATAAATAAAAACAGAAGGCGGGTAAACCACACACACAACTGTATACCATTTTTAAGCTTACTCAGCCTTTAATTGGAATAGTGAACATACATAGAGTATTCTACTATGACTTGCCACAGACTACCATTGTAACTCAAAATTCTGGGAGTTCCATTTGTGCTTTTAGACACATTTACTTCCTGAAGAAGCACTATGTATGAGGTATGGTTGGGTATCTGGACATTAAGTGTTCAGCAGCACTGATAAACAGCATTAACTGTCAACTTGGGATTTTGAAAGCAGTAAGAAAAAATAAGATTCAAATATAGAGAAAGTGAACACTTAACACCACTGAGTTATGTTATGCACTTCTCAGTCTAGTCAGAACCAATTATCTTACTTATTACCTCTAACATCAAAATACATCATGCACTTTGCATTTCACCATCCGAAAGCATCACCTTCAATACCAGCGAACATTCATAGATGCACTGTCATTGAGAGAAGCTTTAAATAGGCAAAACTCGTGAGTGGGATTTACTATATACAAATACCCATTTCCAAGCCAGTTACCCCTTTGCATATTTTTCTGAGGGGGCATCCATAAATATAATAAAAAACAGAAGCTCATACTTACATCCTATTCCTTGTTACTTTCCAAGCTGAGAGTTTCATCTTGCATTAGTCACCATATGATCTCTATCATAATGGTGGGGGTCAATGAATAGATTAGCTTTATGGGAATTTACAGTTCTTCCATGCATCTATAATTTGGTAAGTCTGGTAATCACTGGCCTACTTTTTAAAATCTCCCCCACTCAAACTTAATCCATACAAATATAAATCTTAAATTTTAATCTCAGCTCTTTAAAAAAAGTTTTTCCTAAGATTAAAGATCTGCCCACAAAATAAACTGAACTGTATGTATGTTATCCTGCTGCCCCCTGAATATAGTTTAATCTGACCTTGATGTTTATGTTGAAATCTATATATTAACTTTTGTTATATTAAAGTGAGATGATTGCAGTAGTCAGTGACTGAGAAAAATTAGCAATGACCACTTTTAATATGATATTAGTCTTCTGTGCTTTTGTTTCTACCTCAGTATCAATTAAGCCTATTAAAGGCAATAATAAATTATACTCTAATGTAAAGTTGATTTTCTTGTCTTTTTGCTTTGGATTCTGTAAAAAGTCTAGATTGGTATCAAGTGAAAAAACAAGAATACTACCTTGTGTGTGTCTCTGAATTTGCTGATCTCTCGGGATATCAAATCTCTTTTGTCTTCTTCCATTTCAATAGCATTTATATCCTCCTAAAATTAAGGGAACAGAAAGGAATAGATTTACATACATTAACAGAAAAATGACACAATTTGGTATTTTGTGCAAGTATTACAAATACATCTAACAAAAACCACCAACTTGGAAGTAAAGTCTAATGTTGTAAAGTTAAGATGATAATAGTAATAGTAATAATAATAATAATAATAATAATAATAATAATAATGATAAAAATCACATATCTGGCAGTTAGTAGTGCACACATAAAAATCAAAGCCTACAGTTCAAACGAACCTTGGTGATGAGTGGGTAAGGGATCAATGGGGCCACTGGAAATCTACGGAAAATCTGCAGAGAAACCCACAAAGATTTTTTAAAAAACAGCTCACATTGCGCTATAATTAAACTGACTACACACTTATCCAGGAAACAATACACTACGTGTGATATCTTCTTGATCTGAAATTACAGTAAAAATGATTTATCTTTAAATCCCTCTATCACCCATCACATGCTTTCTTTTCAATAGCCAAAATACTCTTAAGAGTACCAGGACTGTTTCCTTAGATAAGGGATTCTAATATGTAAGAAATTATCACTTGATATGTATTTGCATGCACAAAATGTCTACCGTACAAAAAGATTTGCCTATAATTCTAGCCAAAAAAATAATACTTCGGTAACTTACCCTCTTAATTACTATCAATTAGTTATTTTTACCCTTCCATATCAATGGAGGAAGAAAAATTTCAACTTATATCTGACTAACTCTTTAAACTAGTATTCCCAATAATACCAAGTAGACCCACTTTATGGACCAAATAATGACTACAGTAATACAATTATATCTGGTCACTGATAAAACTAAAATGTCCAAAAGACGCTGAAACTCAACATTCACTATACCTTAAACACAGACAATCCCTGAGTTTCTAAAGGAACACTGTATTTTCAGAAGAATAAACTATATAAATGACTACATTGTCAGAACACATACGTCCTCCTTCTTTTCCTTTTTCTTCTTCCTGGGGTGAGAGTCAGACTCCTGTGAGGGGGCATTTAGTTCACTGGAATATTCTCGGATTAAAACTTCAATGGCCCCTTTAATCATCTGGTCTCTCCGCTTTGTTTCTTCATCTAAGGCTTCTTCATCATCATTAGTGACAGTTTCTGGTCTGGCGTTCTTAAAAACCAACACAAATTTGAGGAGAATAGAAAAAATTATTCCAAAAAATATATACATGAATGGGCTAACCAAGGAAAATACTAGATAGCTATCTACAAAACCTAATCATCAGAAAGAATATAGGATGTAAATGATGGCCTCTTTCCCCACAAATGCTTCTACATGTTTTTTAATCGTTTAAAAAAAATTATTTCTATGTTTGTATATATGTGTGTGCTATGGCACACATATGAAGTCAAGAAGACAACTTGGGAACTCCTTCCAACACATGAATCTCAGGAATCAAACTTGGGTGGTCAGGCCTAGCAGGAAAATCCCTTTACCTAAGAAGCCATTTCACCAGCCCAGCTTCTACAATGTCTAGTGCAGCAAAAGCTGCTTATAATAACTATATACCTGGCCAGGAATGGAGGTATATCTTTTAATCCCAGTACAGAGGATGCAGATGCCACTGGATCTCTGTGAGTTCAAAGCCAGACACGTGTGTGTGTGTGTGTGTGTGTGTGTGTGTGTGTGTGCGTGTGTCTGTCTGTCCAGAACAATCTGAGAGCTATAGAGTGAAACCATATCTCCACCATATACCATATGTACTTCTCTCCGTCTGACTTGCACATGCAGTATGTCAAAACCTAGCCAGGAATGGTGGTGTACACCTTTAATCCGGGAACTCAGGAGACATAGCCAAAGTTATCTCTTGAGTTTGTGGCCAGCCTGGTCTGCAAAGCAAGTTCCAGGACAGCCAGGACTAGACAGAGAAACCTTGTCTCAAAAAGACAAACACAAGAATAAATCCAATATATAGACATATAATTTGTTTATACTTTCTCAAAAGAAGTATTAGACTTAAATAATAATTATTTAATAGTAACTTTCTGGTTGGGCAATGGTGTAGTGTAGTCCCAACACTGGGGAGTCAAGAGATAGGATTTGGAATTTATGGGCAGCTGGGATTACATGAGACTTTACATTCCCTTCCAACTAAACACAGCAGCCTCAAAGAATAGTTAGCATGATTGTGCAAATACCACAAGTGAAAGGTAAAGAGTTTAACCTCTACTAAAAGCTAGCAGTAGTGACAAATGAAAATAGCCCCTGGGCAGGATAGTAATTATTAGGAAAACTTCCCTTCACTCAGAGGACCCTATCTCAAAAAGAAAATCTGACTCAGAAAAATTCAATCTTCTAGCATACTGTTGTTGCTTCTAATCATGCTTTAGAGCCCCCGAATATAGAATTCATAGTTAAAACTAAAAAAATGGAACTTATACTATGACCTGAAAAACTTTTGACTTTCCCTTACTTTCAACTCAACTCTTTACTCAAAACATGGGGAAAAATAATGACATAAAAGGAAAACGCATGGATAATTGTACATACAAAGCCATTTTTCTAAACTAAAATTATACCTGTTTATGTCCCAAAATAGCAACTTACTTGGTAAATATATACTGATTACATTGGCAGGTAACAAAAATTATGCTTGTAGAACCAGGGATATAAACAGGCCTTGCCTAGTAGGTGTCATCCTGGATTCAACACTCAGTATAGCATGTAAGACAGACAACAGTGGCGCATGCCTTTAATCCTAGCACTTGGGAGGCAGAGACAGGCAGATTTCTGAGTTTGAGGCCAGCCTGGTCTTGGTGAGTTCCAGGACATCCAGGGCTATACAGAGAAACCCTGTCTTGAAGGAAAAAAAAAAACAAACAAAAAAAACCCAACCAACCAACCAAACCAAAGAACTATAATCTTCCATATAAATGCCAGGTTCTTGGTCACAACACATTGAACTCTACTCAAGTTGAATTTCATGCTATGTGATTACTTATTAACAACTATAACTTACCAGGTGTTTCATAACAACCATCATTAATTTGTTTCTATCATTAGAAATGATTTCATATACATATTTGATAAGCCTTATATTAACATTTAATTTTAATAAATTCTTATTCAAAGCAAACTCTATGATACTGATAGAAAACAAAGCACAATTTTTTTCTTTTTTAATTGGTTACTTTATTTATTTACATTTCAAATGTTATCCCCCTTTCCGGTTTCCCATCTGAAAACCCCTATCCCATTCTCCCAATCCCCTGCTTCTATGAGGGTACTCACAAGCTCACAAAACCCCTCCCACCTCACCACCCTGGCATTCCTATACTCTGGGTCATCAAACCTTCACAGGACCAAGTGGCTCCCCTTCACTTGTGACAAATAAGGCCATCCTCTGCTACATGTGCAGCTGGAGCCATGGGTCCCTCCATGTGTATTCTGGTTGGTGGTTTAGTCCCTGGGAAAACTGGGGATCTAGGTGTTCGATACTGTTGTTCTTTCTATAGGGTTGCAAACCCCTCTTCAGTCCTTACCCTAACACCTCCATTGGGGTCCCTGAAGCACAAATTTTTAATCAGTTTTTTGACCATAAATGTTTATTAACATATAGTAAGAAACAGAAGTCTGTCAGAGATAAACAGCCACTCTGTTCAGAGTTTCTCACTTTCTCACACCTGCCTCTTCATCCAATCATCTTGTTGCCCATTGTCTACTTGCCATCTTACATAAGGACAGATGCTTCACTCAGGACTGTAATTAAACTATTAAAAATGATGTATTGACAATATTAGTAAACTATAATTTTCGGGATTGTATTTTAAATTGGTAAATTAATTAAGGTCCTCAAATTTATACACCTGTCACTAAAGTCCTCAATGACTTGATTTTGGCTTTCTGAAAGTTTTCTATGAAAGAGAATACTCTAGTAACATGGCTATTGACAATTCAAATTTAGTGTTTAGATTGTTATTGTCTTTGCTCACACAAACGCCAACATGCAGCCCAAGCTGGCCTGAAACCTGCTATACCACTAACTATGTAGCACCAAACCCTACCTAAATTCTACACTAAAGTATTCACTTGAAAGCATAATGCTGGACTATGTATGGTGCTGAAGGCCTTTAATCCCACCACTTGGGAGGTAGAGGCAGGTGGATCTGGCCTGTGAGTTCAAGGCCAACCAGGGCTGCACAGTCAGTCTTAAAGAAAAACATATGATCTGTGTGACATATCCGACACTTCCCTCGGAAAACTCTCCATAGGTTTCTAATCATTGGAACAGAAATGGAGTCGTAAATTCAAAGGCCTGCTAATATAAACCTAACCTGTAGACTCTAAATTATCATCCCTACAAAATGCAATTTAAGGATCAATACAACCATTTTCCATAATTACAACCATGAAGGATTTTTTTTTAAGATTTATTTATTAATATACATAAGTACACTGTAGCTGTCTTCAGACGCACCAGAAAAGGGCGTCAGATCTCATTACAGGTGGCCTTAAGCCACCATGTGGTTGCTGGGATTTGAACTCATGACCTTTGGAAGAGCAGTCGGTGCTCTTACCCGCTGAGCCATCTCTCCAGCCCCCATGAAGGATTTTTAAAAAAGGATTCAATTCTACCTTTCAAATTGCTAACTGCCTCTCAATCTACATTTTTTAGAAAGAAAGCTTATGAGCCTGTCTCTTAACTGCTTGCTAATTATTAGTAAAACAAAAATATGCTGAAAGATCACAGGAGGAAAGGAGAAAATTATTTATTTAATTTAATAAATTTATAAATTAAATAAACAATCATTTATTTAAATAATTTATTAAATTAATCTGTTTATTTAAAAGGTCAATAAATAAGCTGCCAAATATGATCCAAAGCTCACACAATTCACAAAGAATTTTCCATTTACCAATTTCAACTTTTACCTCCAAATCCAAAGTGAGAGGAAACTGACTAATTTTCATAATCTGAAAAACAAGCAGTTATGAGGGAAACCCAAAGCAAATGCAATTCTTTCAGAAAACACTGGCTCACTAAATGAATTTGGAAGTCATTATGTGAAGATGTTCACCTGAAGCACCTTTTATTTACTAGAACGTAATGCATAAACATGGCTTCCCAGAGATTATCTGTACTCCAACAATTGCCAATTTATTCTCATTATTTTGTTTTGCTTTGCTTTCTAAGACACATACTAGAAGTCTTGGCTAGCCTGACTGAAGTACACGTGGCTAGCCTTAGAGATCTACCCGCCTCTCCACCACAAATGTTGAGATGATTAAAGGCATTAACCAACCTCAGCTCACTAATTCATTTTTCTTTTACTTCTATGGGTGTTTTGCCAGTTTGTATGTATACCACTTACGTGCCTGTTGACCATAGAGGCAAAGCCAGAAGAGGGTGTCAGATCCATTGGAACTTGAGTTACAAGCTGCCATGTGTGTGTTGGGAATCAAACTTGGGTCCTTTTCAAGAATAGCCGGTGTTGCCTGGCATGGTGGCACACATCTTTAATCCCAGCACTTGGGAGGCAGAGACAGGTGGATTTCTAAGTTCAAGGCCAGCCTGGTCTACAGAGTGAGTTCCAGGACAGCCAGGGCTACACAGAGAAACTTTGTCTGGAAAAGCCAAAAAAAAAAAAAAAAAAAGAAAAAGAAAAAGAAAAGAAAAAAAAAAAAAAAAAAAAGAAAAGAAAAGCCAGTGCTAGTAATCAGTGAACCAGCTTTCCAGGCCAGGCCACTGGTTTATTCTTGTATACATGGTGAACAAACACAGCTTGAAACAATCATTGTCTCTATAGACCTATTGTTGGGTAGGCAGACAAAATCCAGCAAGCAGAATATGGACTAGATAGGTCAAACTGGATATAGCTGCAATGAAATGCAATTTTACTAAAGTAAAAAAAAAGATTGAAAAGGAAAAAATCTCATCTATAAACTTAAATATTTTTCAATCAAGTTATTTAGTTCACAAGAAAACTTTTCTTACAATTCAAAAATCAGGAAAAAAATCTCACCCCTTTCATACAAATTATTGTTTCTTTGACTCATGATCTTTTTGTTTACCTCAGAGCTACTAGTTATTCAGTAAATATTCATATCATTATTAATTTAGATGACATTTTCCTAGGTGACAGGGAGGGTATCTACTGAAAATCATGGATGTGGGAGGTAGAATCTAACAGGGTGATGGGCTATAAAAAAAAGAGACAGTAAATAATAAGAGCACATTTGGGCAAGGAGGGACTGTATTCAGGATAGGATTTGATGATACAGGTTCTTGTGTCCAAAATTTTCCACAACCATCTGTAATGGGTGCTCACAACCATCTGTAATGGGATCCAATACCCTCTTCTGGTGTGTCCAAGGAGACCGACAACTCACATACATAAAATAAATAAATCTTTAAAAAAAAAAAGCTGAGAGACAAACAATAAAAGTTGGAAGAAAGATGGGCTGCAAAGAAGTCTCTCAGAGAAGAAAAGCTGGAAAAAAAATACCAGATTCTGAGAACAGACATAAGAAACTAGTTGACTGGGAGGCAGAGGCAGGCGGATTTCTGAGTCGAGGCCAGACTTGTCTACAAAGTAAGTTCCAGGACAGCCAGGGCTATACAGAGAAACCCTGTCTCAAAAGTACCAAAACTCTGAGAGACTAAAAAAAAACGAAAGAAAGAAAAAAAGAAAAAGAAAAAAGAAAAGAAAAGAAAAAAAAAAGAAACTAGCTCAGCTGCCAAGAGATTTTGACCAGTTACTTGGAAAGGATATTCTCTAAGCTACTGAACTGCATGTAGGCTGTGCAGTGTGTTCCAAGTTTCCCAATTCTGTGAGCTGTCATGTATACTTGATTGGGCCTTGTTGATGTGGCTGTCTTTGAGTCATTTCTGCTCCTGTGAGTAAGTCCCCACCCATATTCCTGTTTGTATCACCAATAAAACTAACCGGCTCACCAAGTTGAACTTTTGTGGCATTTATACTTTGGTCTGTCATGAGTTCCCTATCTAGGGTAAGTAGTTGTGTCTCTCCAGGATGTTTTACCACAGCTATATGAACCAAGATCATGTTAATTATAATTAGATAAAGGAATTTTTTTTTTTTTTGGTTTTTCGAGACAGGGTTTGGTTTCTCTGTAGCCCCAGCTGTCCTGGAATTCACTCTGTAGACCAGGCTGGCCTCGAACTCAGAAATCTGCCTGCCTCTGCCTCCCAAGTGATGGGACTAAAAGGCATGCGCAACCACCACCCGGCAGATAAATGAATTTTTAATGATAAGCTTCAATAGCAATAAGGTAAAGAGATCAAATAATGATAAAAAAAAGTCTGTGGACTGGTGCCAGCAGATAGCTCAACATGTGAAGGGGCCTTGCCACAAACTTATGACCTCAGTTTGATCCCTGGGACCCACATGGTAGAAGAGAACTTCCATGAGTTGTCCTCTAATTTCCACATATACATTCACAACCTACACAAACACCTACACACACACACAAATAAATAAAACAAATTTCTTTAAAGATCCAATAAATGACATAACATCTAACTAATCCCAGCACTTGAAGGAAGTGGGGGAAGAGTTCAAGGTCATGCTACAAGGGTTACTAAGAAGCCAACCTGGGCTACATGAGATCCTATTTCAAAACAAAAGCCAAAACAGCAGCTGGAGAGAGAACTCAGCAGTTAAGAGCACTTGCTGCTCTTGACAACATGGGTTCAGTTCCCTCAGCACACATGGTGGCTCACAACTGTTTGTAACTGAGTTCTAGGAAAGTAGTAATCTCCTATGGTTTCCATAGGAGACACATGTACATGGTACACATAAACACACATATGCTCACTCTCACATAAATAAAAGTGAATCTCTAAAAAAAACCCCAATAAATTAAAACAAAAACCAAGAGATATGTAATGCAACAAAACCTGAATACTATGCCCAACATGGGCTTTACTCTGTAAGGAAACCCAAACTACTCAGACTAAATCTGACAAATAAGCAACAGTTATTTTACCTTGTAAATAGATGCAGTATATGTCAGTGAAATTATCTAAGTACTAGAAATCCAACGAAAACAAGAACTATGCCAGGGGAAAGCTGGTTATAAAATAATACATTTAGGTGTTTAAGTCTCATGTCACCCAGTCTGACCTCAAATTCCCTGTACAACTGATGAGTTTGAACTCTGGTCCCAACTGCTTTCACCTCCCAAGTGCTGGGACTGTACCACTGCAGCTGGCTTTAATCTTATTTTAGCAAAATAAAAATATTCCAATTAAAGGTATATTTATGGGGTAGGAATGTGACTCAGTGGTAGCATGCTTGTCTGTAACATAGGAGCCCTGGGCTCTACCCTCAGCACTGGAAGAAAAAGCAAAGAGAACAGACAACTACATTCAGTTATACAGAAGAAAATGTCTTCGAAAGCATGGGAATAGAATGTCTACAGTAAAGTACTTAAGGTGTCATTAAACTTAAGCTTTATATTTTGGTTCAATATGAGTTTAAGAAAAATTCTTTTAAGGGGCTAGAGATGGCTCAGCAGTTAAAAGCACTGACTGCTCTTCAAGAGTCCTGAGTTCAATTCCTAGCAACCACATGGTGACTCACAACCATCTGTAATGGGATCTGATGCTCTCTTTGTCTGGAAAGAGCAATGATGTACTCAATACAACTTTTAAAAAAAAAAAAAAAGGTTAAAAAGTTAAAAAAAAATACACAAAGATTTTATAAAGGGCAAGAGAAGACTATATCCATCTTCAAAAGTAATGAAAGCTAGATGAGAGCAAAGACTTTTGGAGTTTTTTGGGGGGAGGGAGAAGGAAAACAAAAGAAAAAAAATGGACACAATATATACTCAGGTTTAAGATTTTGTTTTGTGAAGGATGCAATAGAAACATTATCACACGAGACACAAAAAAACCTCCTTTAACCACATGTGAAATAACAGAAAAATAAAAATCCTGAATAAGGTCACTCATATATGAAGTAGTAAGACTTATTTTCACTCATTTCAGAATCCAATCTGTGTGCACTAAAAGAGAGAGGGTAACTAATAAACATTGTGTAGGTTGAAATATATTGTATACTTACTTACAAAGCTGCCTTAATGAATTAGCTCTGATTGGAATAGTCTGTACAAGTGTTTTCTCTGGCAAGTTAACCTTGTCCAGCCTCCCTTACTACCTTCATCCCAACCTGGAACAAGCAAACCAACAGTCATCCACCCACTGTGGGTAGATAAAACACTTATCTACAAACTATAAAAATACACTCCTGCATAGGCTACAAGCATGTATTACAATGATAATAATCATGTGAGTCTCCATGCTAGATTTATTTACAATATGAAGTATCTACACTGAATTAGCACATGTAGACTACATACCCCATTAGCTTTTTTCTTGGCTTTCCATTCATCCAACTGTGCCTTTGTCTTGGCATCCACTTTAACAAGTAGCTTCTTCTCTCCAATCTGAAGGTCATGCAATAATCTGAGAGCACGCAGGGTAGATTCGGGCTCTTTATACTCACAAAATCCAAAAGCTAACAATAAAGAAGAATTTGTGAAATATTAAGGTATAAAAACATGAAAAAGTACAGCAAAGCAAAATGATTAAGACAAAACTCATAGCCAGGCAGTGGTTATGCACTTGGGAGGTAGAGGCAGGCGAATTTCTGAGTTTGAGGCCAGCCTGGTCTACAGTGTGAGTTTCAGGACAGCCAGGGCTACACAGAGAAACCCTGTCTTGAAAAACCAAAATAATAAAAAAATTAAAAAAACAAAAACAAAAACATAAACAAAACAAAAGACAAAACTCATGAGGGCACTGAAGTCATCACTACAACCTTGCTCTTTAACCCTCTAACAACCATTTCACTTTAACACTGAAGAACCAGTGGGGGAGGGGGAGTTTTAAAAAAGACTGGGGAAAGAAGAAAAATTAAAGCCCAGCAAACCATTATTTACTATGAGCTAAAAAAATAAAAAAAAATTTAAAAACTTAAAAAAAATAATAAAGGACAGGATATAACCATTAACCATGGAAACTTTTGCTGGGAGAAGCAAAGGAGAACTGGAATAGCTTTAAACTCATAATAAATCCCCAATGAATTTCGCAATAGAAAGCTCATATATATATATATATATATATATATATATATATCCTGAATGAAATGTTTTAAACTTGACTTTTAGAGAAAAATAAACATTTCAATATTAAGTGTACAACATGGATATTTTTTTCTTTATTAGAAAAAACAGGCAGTATTTTTAGGTACTATTATACTTTAGGCATTTTTCCTTCAGGCCCCCCCCCCCCCAAAAAAAAAGGTTTATGTTTCAGAGTATATACTAAAATATGGAGACAAAAATCCCAGTGCTTGGGGTATTCTTAAAGATAACATGAACAGTCAAGCATGGACACTGGCACAACCTTTGATCTCAACATGTAGGAGGCAGAGGCAGGCAAGAGGATCTCTGTTAGAGGCCAGGGTGTTCTACCGAATGAGGGAAGACAGGACAGCCAGGGCTATACAGAGAAAAGGGCAAAGTGGGGAGAAGTAAAGATAAAGAAAGGGGAGGAGGGGGAAGAAGGATGAATGGATGAATAAAGGAATACAAACAAAAGGAGGAAATCTGTAGGGTACTGGTAATAAGATGACTGACCATAAGCTGATAATTAAAGCTGTGAGTAGTATGGAGTTGTCACACCATCATATTTTATATATGTATTCATTTTTTCCATAATAAAGGTATTTTTAAGTCAAGACTAGGCATAGCTTAGGTGCTCATATATATGAAACACTATCCTTAATTGATAGCAACAAGAGGAGAAAGAGCAGAGAATTTAGCAGTTTGTCTAAAATAAAAGGTAGTTTACTTTCAAAGCACTTGCCATAGAAGTATGAGGATCAGAAGCTCCCAAGTACCCACAGTACCCACACAAAAGTAGAAGTAACATGGCAACCCCTAGTAATCCCATCCCTCCAGAAGCAAACGTGAAAGAAACTCCCTGGCCAAGTTGGCTAGCTAAACTACTATCTACAATCTCTAAGGTCAGCAAAAGAGACTCTTAAATAAAGTGAGAAGCCTTTGAAGAAGACACAAGAAACTAACCAACCATACTTACATATACATAACCAAAGAGCAGCTAAAGACGGCTTCACACTAAAGAGCACTTGTTTTTACAGGGGACCTAGGTTCCATTCCCACCACCCCATAGTCAGGGAAAGCAACTCCTCCTTCTGGCCTCTGCAGAACACACGAGGTGCACAAGTGCGCATGTAGGCATGAAAGCACAAACTCATATTCACAAAGTGAAAATAAATAGCTCTCAAAAAAAAAAGTAACATTCCATCTAATTATCCTTCCCTCTTCCTGAGCTCCAATTATTGCATCTGGAGCAGACAGTCTTACTTTCAGACAAAAGAACCTTAAAAACCTAAAAAATTAGTGGGAGAGCAAGAGAGAGAGAGAGCACAGCAGTTAAGAACACATACTACTCTGACAGAAGACCAGGACTACTGTAAGGCAGGTGGGAACCAGCTATAACCCAGTTCCAAGGGAGCTACGCCCTTTTCAAGTTTAGATACAAACTGCATATACAGAAACTTCTACGCAAATTACAGGCCATCAGGGCTAAAGAGATGGCTCAGTGCTCTTCCAGAGGTCCTGAGTTCAATTCCCAAGAACCACATAGTGGCTAACAAGCATATTTAATGAGAACCAATGTCTTCTTTTGAAGAGCATGAAGACAGCATACTCATTCAAAAAATATGTGTAGATGTAGATATAGATAGACAGACAGACAGACAATAAATCCTTAAAAAATGTATAGGCCAGTAATAAGTCTTTTTAACAAAGGAACCACTGGATTTGTCCAGTCTACTATGTTAAAAGAGCAAAGGAAGAAAAAACTATTGAGTAAGTCAGTTTTTTCTTATTCTACCTCCTTTTCTGCTTCAACTTTTGGACTTCTAATCCCAAATTTCAGCCAAAACTTTCAACTGCCTTTTAATACATTCTATTAATAAAATTCAAATAAAACATGCTAAGTTTATACAAACTTATACAAACAGGTTAAAACAGTTGGTAGCAAAAACAAGTAAGGAAATTATGTATACCTTGAAGTTTCCCAGAAGCACCTTGCACTCTCTTCCAGCTCAACACCAAACCACATTTCTTAAAAAGAAATTTAAGAATTACCACTTAACAGACAAAAGTTTCAAGACAAGTAAGATCACAATTATAGGCTATAGAGTATGGTCGCTCACATCAGTAATACAGAGGCTGAGGTAGTATTATAAATTGGAGGGCAAGACCAGGTGGTGGTGGCGTCGGCGGCGCACGCCTTTAGTCCCAGCACTTGGGAGGCAGAGGCAGGCGGATTTCTGATTTCCAGGCCAGCCTGGTCTACAGAGTGAGTTCCAGGACAGCCAGGGCTACACAGAGAAACCCTGTCTCAAAAAACAAAAAAAAATAAATAAATAAAAATAAAAAAATAATAAATTGGAGGGCAGCCTGGGACACAAACCCTGTCTCAAAATAATAATACCATCAATACAGGAAGGAAAACAGGTAACAAAATGCTCAGCAAGGTCATGCTAGCAACTAAGCTTGTTAAAATTACTCCGAGTCTCCCATAAACTTGAAATATGTAACAAACTGCTTAAACAAATACATAAAACCCTAGCAGTCAATGGTGGCACACACCATTGATCCCAGCACTAGGAGGCAACTGTAGGCAGATCTCTTCAGTCTGAGGCCAGCCTGGTCTACAGAGGGATTCCCAGGGCAGCCAAGGCTGAACATAGAAACTCTTATCTCCACAAACACACACCAAAAACAAACCAAAAACCAAAGGCGATATTTTTTAAATCTGTTTACTAAGTACTCATAAAAATCACAACGTATTAGCCCAAAAATTACTAGTAAGGCAAATGCAGTCTTAATATGGTTGAGTTATAATCACTTTAATTAAGTAACTCAGCTACACTAAAAGTGGGATTAAGAATACAATGAAACACTTGGGTTAAAAAACTATAAACTTGCCAGGCAGTGGTGGCGCATATCTTTAATCCCAGCACTTGGGAGGCAGAGGCAGGCGGGTTTCTGAGTTCGAGGCCAGCCTGGTCTACAGAGTGAGTTCCAGGACAGCCAGGGTTACACAGAGAAACCCTGCATACTTAGGCTAGAGAGATGGCTCAGAGGTTAAGAGCACTGACTGCTCTTCCAAAGATCCTGAGTTCAATTCCCAGCAACCACATGGTGGCTCATAATCATCTTTAATGGGATCTGATGCCCTCTTCTGGTGTGTCTGAAGAGGGCAATGGTGTATTCATATACATAAAATAAATCAAAAAAGAATTTTAAAAAAACTGCATACTGCTGGCGGTGGTGGCACACGCCTTTAATCCCAGCACTGGGAGGCAGAGGCAGGAGGATTTCTGAGTTCTAGGCCAGCCTGATCTACAGAGTGAGTTCCAGGACAGCCAAGGCCACACAGAGAAACCCTGTCTGGAAAAACAAACAAACAAACAAACAAAAAACTGTATACTTTGAATTTAAGCAAATAATAAAACAAATTCAAGTTCTAAGAAATATTTTATGAAAGTTCTAACTTGTATCAGGAAAATAAGCTAAATAAAATAAAACCAGAAAACTTGTTTTGTATTAATTTTGTCAAAATTAAACACATATTTATATCATAAGCAGAAAACAAAAAGCAATTAATACAGTCATCACTGGGAAGGTTGAGTACAAACTATGTAGGTATCAATGTTCAATGCAGCAGCATTCTGATCATGTGTAAGGATGATGTCTATTTGCTCTCAGAAAATATACATTTTGCACTCAAACTCATCCATAAATTATGAAACATGGATATTTAAGAGACAAAATTGATAAGTTTACTGATGAATCTGAGTTGCAGAGTTCTAGTGTGATTACTGAACTGCTCTTTTTCTACAGATTTGGTATTTTTTTCATATTAAAATGGGGGGGGGGGATAGAAAACTTAGGCATGAGAGCACAGGCCTTAGACCCAACAATTTAGGAGATAGAATATTCTCAGTTTTAAGGCCACCCTGGACTACTTAATCCTGTCACCAAAAAAAAAAAAAAAAAAGCTACTCAGTAAGTTTGAAATTTGTTAACATTTTTAAAAGTTGAAAAATAAACACTGAAACTTACAGCTAAGAGCTGTCGTATAAGCATGTCTGAGGCTTTCTCAGAGATGTTCCCAACAAAAACTGTAGTAGTAGGGCCACAATTTTCATCATTTTCTTTTAATTTTAAGCCTGGATGATCCTTTCTTGCTCCCAAATGCTTTCCAACCATGGACACGGTAGGTACTAAGACCTAAGGTAAAGAAAAGCAAAAAATTTGATCTGGTAACTATGACATTATACTAAAAACACCAACTTCAAAGAATATATAGCATATCATTAAAGGCCCTACAGATCTAATCTAAAACTTCTAAAGCACGTAGTATGTTTCATTAGTGCAAATTTACTCTTCACAATTAAATTTCTATTTTTAATTACTTTTAAAAGAAAACAAAAATTCCTAGTAATTTCATCATATTATACTCAGTACCAAGACAGAAGCAAATTCATTATTCCTGCTAATCTTGTAACACAATATTGAAACACTATAAAACTATCAACATTTTTGCTTTTTATAAGGTTCTTGTGTTAATTAGCTTATTTTCACTTTAAATTTGTACTCTCCCACATATAAGAGCAGAATTCTATGTACTTGACAATGATTTCTACAAACTAAGTAGGTCTGGGGTAAACTAAGAACTGTTGGAGCTGCTCCAAACCCCAACTCCCCATTCCTCTATTCTGTAATATATATATAAATGGGGGTGTCTTTTGGAATGTTCTAAAATCAAACGTGGGCAGGTACAGTAGTGCACACCTTTAACCTAACACTAGGGAGACAAGAGGCATGTGGACTTCTGCATTTAAGGTGAACATAATTTACATAGTGAGTTCCAGAGCAGCCAGGACTATAAAGTGAGACACTATCCATCAAAACAAAAGCAATTAAATGAAACATAAGTAGCTCAACTATTTGGGAGAATTAGGAAGTATGGCCTTGTAGAAGTTTGTCACTGGTGGTGGGCTTTGAGAGTCTAAAATTCCAACCATTTTAAATTCACTCTCTCCTTCCTGTTTATAGTTTCAGATTTGAGTTCTCAGTTCTTCCTGCCATCGTTTCTAACTGGTGCCATGGTTTCTTGCATTATGGACCATGACAATGTAGAACAGTAAGCCTAAGTCAAGCCTTCTATTAATCACCTTCATCCTGGTGTTTTGTCACAGCAAGAGGAAAGTAACTAATACACTAAGATTCAGTTCAAAATTACATCAGATGCTCACAATCACCTGTAACCCAGGCAGTTCCAGCGGAACCACACCTTCTACCCATAAAGAGCACTGCATGCAAATGCTGCACATGCTGCCAATTAGGGCGATAGTATATACAGATACTATTTTTTTTGAAGATTTATTATTATAAATGAGTCCACTGTAGCTGTCTGTTTTCAGAGCTGGCCCACTCCCTCTGGCGTAATTCACTGTAGCTGTCTTCAGACACACCAGAAGAGGGTGTCTGATCTCATTACGGGTGGTTGTGAGCCACCATGTAGTTGCTGGGATTTGAACTCACGACCTTCGGAAGAGCAGTCAGTGCTCTTATCCGCTAAGTCATCTCACCAGCCCCAGATACTATTTTTTTACGTTATCTAAGTTTACCAAAGTTTTATATTTCAGGAAATGTTAGCCTTATCCTAAATTTTAATTTTCCCTTTCTATTACCCCTTTTTATTATCCCACAGGGTTGAGGAAGAGTACTCAACTTGGTGTAATACTTCCCTGAGGCCTGAGGTTTAATCCCCAGCACAAAAACCAGGCATGGTTAGTGTATGCCTCTAGCACTTAGAGGCAATAGGATCAAAGTTCAAGGTCATCCTCAGCTACAAAGTAATTCCAAAGCTAACTAAGGAGAGGGAGATGAGACTTTTTTTATATAAATCTTTATTTATTGTATATAAGTACACTGTAGCTGTTTTCAGACACTCCAGAAGAGGGCAGCAGGTCTGATTACGGATGGTTGTGAGCCACCATGTGGTTGCTGGGATTTGAACTCAGGATATTTGGAAGAGCAGTCAGTGCTCTTAACCATTAAGCCATCTCTACAGCCCAAGATGAGACACTTAAAAAAAAAATGAAAAGACAAATTATACTTACAGTAGGAGCAGGAGCCATAATACTCATTGGTACAGGAATCATCGGTGTCCCTAAGAGGGAAAAAACATTATCATATTTTAAGAATATAGTTAAAGCGGTGGTGGTGCACGCCTTTAATCCCAGGATTTGGGAGGCAGAGGCAGGAGGATTTCTCAGTTCAAGGCCAGCCTGATCTACTGAGTGAGTTCCAGGACAGCCAGGGCTACACAGAGAAACCCTGTCTTGAAAAATCAAAAAAAAAGAATATAGTTAAAAATAACTACAGGGCTGGAGAGATGTCTCGTGTACTATGGTGTGTGCTTCACAAGCATGAGGACAATCCCGAGCGTCCACATGAAAATAAGGCAATGCTTATAACCCCAACAAAAGGACAACAGAAATAGGTGGATTCCCAGGGATCACCAGCAAGCTATCATGGCCCAAATAGGAGCCCTGAGTTCCAGTAAAAGATCCTGGATTACTTAAAGAGGAGGCGAGAGCAATGGTTCAAGGACCCGCTGCCAAGACTGACAGCCTGAGTTCATTCCCTGGTACCCATATGGTAGAAAGAGCCAACTATGACCTATTCTTTGACCTCCATACCTACACCAGGGTATAAATTTACACACGAGAACACAAAATAGTAATAATGAAAAAATATCAGAGGGCTCAATGTTTGATGGCCAAGACTACAAAGAAAAGAGTTTAAAAGAAAATACTTAGAAGTAGGCATGCTGGCAAACACATATGTGCTTGGTTACACAACAAGGTCCAGACCATCCTAGGCCAGGTGAAAGCCTGCCTTGACTCTGCCTGTCCCCATTAAAAGGAGGCAGGGAGTTATACATAAACTAAGAAGTAAACTGGGAAGTGGTGGTGTACCCCTTTAATCCCAGTATTTGGGAGGCAGAGGCAGGTAGATTTCTGAGTTCGAGGCCAGCCTGGTCTACAGAGTGAGTTCCAGGACAGCCTGGGCTATACAGAGAAACCTTAGGGAAGGGGGGATTACTCTGGGCTATACAGCTCCAGGCCAGCTAATGATATAGGGCAATATACCCTGTCTCAAAACAAAATCATAAACAAAAATGAAGAATTTTTAAAAATGAATGATTTTTTGTTTTTTTTCGAGACAAGGTATCTCTATGTAGCCCTGACTGTCCTAGAATTCACTCTGTAGACCAGGATGGCCTTGAACCCACAGAAATCGCCTGCCTCTGCCTACCTCTGCCTCCCAAGTGCTGGGATTAAAGGTGTGTGCCACCACTGTCCTGCTTAACAAGCATTTTTAAGTATCTGCAAAGATAAACCAACTACTACTTTGTTTCTCTTTAGTAATTGTAACAACACTGATGTTATACTGATTTAAGTAGCTTTGAGGGAAATTTCATTGCTAATTTTGAAATTTTTGAACGTTTTTGAACATGAATATAGCACCTTTATATATTTATCATTTTTAAGGAATTTCCAAGATGATTCTGAAACTCAGCCACAAACACAAATCTACTGTCAAAAGTGTAATGACTCACAACTATAATCCTAGTGTTCAGGAGCCTGACGGACTACTGAAAGGTGGTGGGGAACCTGGGATAACACATATTCTGTCTCCAAACAAATAATTTAATGCTACAGAAAAATCAGACAGTGATGGCTCACTCCTTTGATCCCAGCTCTTAGGGGACAGAGACAGGCATATATCTGTGGGTTCAAAGCCATCCTGCTCTACAAAGCAAGTTCCAGGATAGCCATACTATACAGAAAAATTGTCAAAAACTGCCCTCTCCCCCCTTCATCCGGCCCCCAAAAAAGAAAAATCAGACAACCATGTTCACGGTAAGACTACTATGTATTTACTAGTAAATCACATATGTGTCATGCTCCAAAGAAAGTATCACAACCACAGAGATACAGTCCTTTAAAAAAAAAAAAATGTGCCAGGCATGGTGGCGCATGCCTGTAATCCAAGCACTTGGAAGGCAGAGACAGAGGCAGGTGGATCTCTGTAGTTCAAGGGTAGACAGCTAGGGCTTTACAGAGAAGCAATGTCTTCAGGAAAAAAAGGGGGGGGGGGAGGGACAATGAATGAATAAATGAATAAATGAATGAATGAATAAGAAAAAAAAAATGTGCTCAAACTTACCTGGAGGTACTGGTGGAGGAAAGCCAGGAAACTGTGGGGGTGGGATCCCCGGAGGGAGAGCTGGGATTCCCATGGGAGGGCGATTCAAATGAGGGGGAAAAGACATTCTGACTGCACCAGTCTAAGGAAAAAAATGACAGATCATTTTATTTGAAACCTTTCCAATCTGATATGCCTACATTGTTGACCTTCATTTTTAGAGTATCTGCAAAATTCTAAAGTTTTCTTACCCAAAGGAGTTGGCAAAGACCCTCTTTTCTCTGTCTGTCCATTGAGAATTTTTTAAAACTTAGATCTTTTCTAAAATAAGTTCCCAAAATGTACACGAACTAAGTTCAGGATAGACTCCTACAATCATGTGGGAATACATATAAAGGAAGAAAAAAATTTTGAGGTTCAGTTAATATCAAAAAATTAAATGCCAAACATCAATGAATCTTTTAAAACAAACTCAGAATCCAGGAGGGTAGCTAATTTTAAGTGTTCTGATACATTCATTTTTAACCCAATATATCTTTGAAAACTAAACTACCAAGGTTGACAGTATTTGATGACTCAGTGTTAACTAGTTCTTTAAAGACAAATGTGCCATTAAATTACAAACTAAGGGGGGAAGAGGGCATGGCTTCTATCTGGTCACATAGTAATTGTTCTAACATAAAGAGCCCACAAATTTGCAATAAGGCAACCATTTGGTTTGGTCTTTTTTATTTGTTTTTTGGTGATAAGGATCTCTAGTAATCAAGGCTGGCCTTAAATACTATATAGCGGATGACAATTGTGAACACTTGACTCTCCTGATTATTTAATTTCAAGTACTGAGATTACTGGTATATATTACCATACCCAGTTTAAGACATAAAACAAACCTCTACCCAGGCCTGGTGGCGCAAGCCTGTAATCCTAATCTTAAAAGTAGCAGCAGATGAATTTTGAGTATGCTACAACTTGTCTCAAAACTCCAAGGTCTGGGGTGGACAAGGAGGCAAGACAGCATTGTCTACATAGTCAAGCCAGCCAGGGCTACATAGTGTAGTCTCATCTCAAAAAAAAAAAAAAAAAGATGAAATAAGTTGGTAATTGATTCCAGTAGAATTAATTTGGTAAATTTTTTGTTTGTTTTGTTTGCTTTTAAACTAAGCAGGAAATCACTGTCAAATCACTAGTAAAAATTCTTCCGCCTATAAGAGAAAATCCCATACTCTGGAACTGAGAAAGCCTAAAATTGCTAAACACATTTTTCAAGCAGGGCATGGTGGCACATGACTGGAATCTCTGAAATTGGGAGGTGGAAGCAGGAGGATCAGTTAAAGGCCAGACTGCTATGGAGCAATTCAATGCTGGGTTTGAAACCAGCCTGGCTTCATGAGATCCTACCTTGAAAGTATGCTGTCTTACTATCAGTGGCTGAGTGTGTATATTTACTTGGTTTTCAGTTTAAAACACTGTACATGACCCAGGCTGGCCTCAAACCCAACATCCTTAGCCTCTGAGTACTAGGTTTATAAGACCGTACCACTACGCCTGGCTCCTTTATTTTTCTTATTCACCCTTTAGTAGCCAAAGTTTAAAAAGTGTGATGTGTTCTACTTTCTCTCATCCATCAACTCCCAGTTTACCATGTTTTCTATATACCTTTTTACATACAAACATTTAGTAATTTGTGCTTTTATTATAATATATTCATACTACACTGTTAACAGCATTGCTCCTTCAATGTCACTGACATCTCTTCACCTCCATTCTTTGTAACTCAGTAAATTATAATACAGAAATACCACTGGCCTCAGCTTTTTAAACCCTTTGAGTAACACTGAACATTCTTGGATATTTAATTTCATCTTTGCAAAATATTTAGGATTTTCTTTAATTATATTTATTGATTTGTGTGAGTTTATGTATGCTTGTGTATATATCTGGCATGTATGGAAGTCAAGAAAAATCACAGGAGCCCACTTTCTCTATCACCTGGGTCTTGAAATTGAACTTGGGCTGTCAGGCACAGCAGCAAGCTCACCCTCACCTACTGAGCCTATATATATTTCTGTAATATAGATTATCACTGTTTGCATCAAAACTCTAGTACTAAATCATTCTCCCGAAATTAATGTGAAATTTGTATTACCAGTGTTATCAAATATATCCTTTCCTTGAGTACTAGAATAAATCAATTAACTTATAAGAATGTGAAGTTCAAACAAACAAACAAAAAACCCCTATTTCAGGTTTAGCTCACCAATCCCTGAAAGTTGACTATCTTTTTACCTGTTAGTAAGCATTTCTTTGAAATAGAAAAGCATGTACTCCATGCTCATAAATGTTTCTTCTTATACTGTAACTTTTTTTAAATAGTTTCTAAGAGCCAATGAGATGGATCAGCAGGTAAAGTCTGTCAGTCTAAATTCCATACCTAGAACCCACAAAGTGGAAGAAAAGAACTGACTCCCAAAAGTTGTCCTCTGGCTTCCACACGTGTGCCACTAAACACATGCCCCAAAAATAAGTACACAGAAATGTAACTTTAAAAATGTTTTTTAACATACTTTGCCAAGCGGTAGTGATACACCCCTTTAATTCCAGTACTCAGGAGGCAGAGGCAGATGGATCTTGAAAGTTTGAAGGCAGCCTGTTCTACAAAGTTCTAAGACAGCCAAGGCTACCCAGCGAAACCCTGTCTTAAAAATTAGTAATAACAACAATAACTTTTTAAAAATACTCTATAAAACTGAATCTTTGGTTTTATACGCCAGTTCTTATTCACAAGTAAAAGAATTATCAGGATGATTCCTATATTAGCAAAAAGGTGCTAAAAAAGCCTTAAAAATTTTAGGTAAGCTCTAGCATATCTAACAAAGGAAAGACACAAGTTTATAAGACATTATACATTCAATTTTGTATGTTGCTTTATCTTCTTTTTTTGTAATGTAATATTACCTTTAAAATTACCACATTAAGTAATGGGTTTCAATTATGACATCTTCATACATGTGTTATTACACTATGTTCTCATTTGTTCCCCGTCCCCATTGAGTTTTTTAATAATCTGTACTACAGTGTTCTACATGGAAAGGAGCAGGAAGGTATGTCTGTTAAAACAGAAGGCTACTGTCCTACTTACAGAAGCTCTTGTATTATAATAATACTCTATCTCAGCACTTTCTTAGGAAGGCAGTTGGTATAGGACCTGTTGAATAAATACATTAATTAATGAACAATAAACAATGCCTGAGGACTCATCAATAGAGTTATTAAACAGCTACTATTTATCAGCAACAGCCCAGTGCCTAGTTTCACAAGTATAAACTTGGGCCATGGATTCACTTTTAGAGCCACTTCTCTCCCATCAGTATTAGATATAAACAGTACTTTAAAAGTAAAGCTATATTCTTAAGGATTAAGTTATATTTTATGGTTTTTAATATTAAGTTAACTAAATAGATACATTTTAGTTTCACCAATATAATTATTGCATACATTACTAATTTTTCTATGAAATACCTCCAATTTATTTAAAGCTGCTCAAAACTTAACATGGACTGGACTTCAAGGTGAAAAATATTATAGTCAATGCCAACATTTACGAATAGTCCCCATTTCCTATAATAGTCTCCTCCTTGGGAGATTCAAAAAACAAACATTCCTAATGACATTAACAAAAAAAAATGTTTAAACACTGAGTATTAACAGCTTTATGCTTTGTTATGTAAATGAAAATACAACCATAGCAAAGTGTACCAGATTTTATTTTTAAAATAAATTTAAATTTAATAATAAATTATACTTTCTTTTAAGTTTTAGAGACTTTGAAGGTTGGTAGGTTTTATAGAAAAATAATCAAGGAAAAGAGCTGGGGAGTGGTTTACTTTCAGTTCCAATGATCAGGTCACTAAGTAAAGATTTGAATAAAGAGCTGAAAGAGGCTGAGACAGAAAGGCTTACTTATACTGAAGGCAAAAAGCTCCCTTCCAAGCACAGTAAATACAAAGAGACTAAGGTAGACGTGCCTTTAAAGGAAGACAGCAAGGTCAACTGTATGCCCAGAGAAGGAAAAAACCGCTGAGAGTTAGAGAAAACTGAGCATTAACTGGGAAAAGGAAGTGTTCGAAGAGGTTTGGGCTACTACTACTTAAAATGGGATAGAACACATTTTGAAAGGTTTCTGATTTAACAATCATTGTCACCCTTTTAAATCTGGAAGGGAACAGAATAGAAGAAACTACTTCAGTAATACAAACTGTGCCCTGAAGGAGGTAAAGGTGGTCAAAGTAGTAGTTAGCAAGTTGCTGGGTTCTGGATAGCCAAAAGGATTTCCTGATGGTTATGTTAGATATGAGATATGGTTATCACTATTGAATTTATTTCAATACTAATTATAAAAATAACTTTTACATGTGTTTTTCTTTTTCATTCTGAGGGATTTGGGGCTGTTTTGGTTTTTCAAATAGGTCTCTTCTATGTAGCTCTGACTGTCCTGGAATTCCCTATGTATTCTGGCCTCAATGATTCTCTTGTCTCTGCCTCCCAGGTACTGGGATTAAAAGGCATGTGCCACCATGCCTGGCCTAAGATGTTTTAGAATTTAAAAGGGGCAAAATACACACATATACATGTGCATATGTACACCACCCACACCCACACCCACACCCCACACAATTTGTTTTCTTTTGTTTTTCAAGACAGCTTTGGCTGTCCAGGAACTAACACAATAGACCAGGCTGGCCTCAAACTCAGAATCTGCCTGCCTCTGTCTCCTAAGTGCTGGAGTTAAAAGCCTGGGCTACCACCATCTAGCTGGTTCAAAGTGTTTGTATTTGTTAACTGTAGCTTTCTGTGCCAAAATAACAACTGTCTGTGAAGTGAGTGTTCTTAATCTCTATCTAGTTTGGTAGTGGTCACACAATTCTATTTGTCAAGACTCACTGGACTTAAAAATGGATGGATTTGCCTGTCAGTGGTGGCGCACACTTGGAAGGCAGAGGCAGGCAGATTTCTGAGTTTGAGGCCAGCCTGGTCTACAGAGTGAGTTCTAAGACAGCCAGGGCTACACAGAGAAACCCTGTCTCAAAAAAAAAAATCAAAAAAAAAAAAAAAAGTTGGATGGATTTTATTATATATAATTTTACATGTGTGCATTTAATCTAAAAAAGAAAACTGACCTAAAATACATTTATACTGTTCAACTCTACTCTCTTCCTTTCTTTTCAAAACATTCTTTTTTCTTATTCCTGTGAATACCACAGGTAAACAAAATATTAACCAATACTACTTATGAGGACTCCTCCACTGCATACTTATCCAGACAGAAGTAAATGTCACCAGGGAGAGAGTGGCACTATAAGCTCTCTAGGGACACTATACATCAAATCTCTGAAATGGTAAGGATGAACCAAAAGATTTCTCTCAGCAAATCCTCCTAAGTATTAGCTCCAATTATTTTGCAAGTTCTCCCCTGTAAACCATTTGTATTAGTTATGAAAGGGTGAGATTTTAATTTACTATATAAACCTTATCAACTAGTGCTCCACAATGAATGTAAGTGACTACTAATTTAACAGTCTCCCAACCTGCTTAAGCCAGCACAACACTAGAGACTAATGACTGCACTACCTTAAACAAATATAGCTTCACTATAAATTACTTCACTAACTGAATTCACAGAGAACTGGATTCTGCAGGAACCATTCCTTAAAAAAAAGGTTCTGTTGCCAAATAATGAAAGTGTTGAAAAGAAACCCTGTCTTGAAACACCCCCCCCAAAAAATAAAAGATTCCCAGAGCTTTCAGGAAACACACCATAGTATTTGTAAATATAGTGGCATCACATTTGAAATTTACTAGCAAAATATATCAAAAGAAAACTATGGGGACTGGTGAGATATCTCAGTGGGCAAGAGCACCGACTGCTCTTCCAAAGGTCCAGAGTTCAATTCCCAGCAACCACAAGGTGACTCACAACCACAGGTAATGAGCCCTCTTCTGGTGCATCTGAAGACAGCTGCAGTGTACTTATAATAGAGCAAGCAGGGACTGCACAAGTGGGTTACCAGAGCAAGTAGAGGTCCTAAAAAGTCAATTCCCAACAACCAGATGAAGGCTCACAACTATCTGTACAGCTAGCTACAATGTGTACTCATATACATAAAGAAAATAATCTTTAAAAAATAAAAAAATAAAGGAAAACTATGGAGAGGAGAAAAGAACAAAAGTAAATTGGCAAAAACATTGTCTAAGAAACCTGAGTTAAAATGGTTGAGAATTCACTGTACTTTAGGTAACTTTTAAATTATGTCAAAGTAAAAAAGATCAAACTGTAGAATAACATGAAATCTGGGTCAGCCTGAACTATATGTGCTCAAGGCAGCCTGGGCTAGAATATGAGATGCTGTTTCAAAAATTAAGAAAAGAGTAAAGGAAAACCAGCAATACTAATAATTCTTTTTAGTGTTTTCTCCAAAAACTTTAAAAAAAAATTGTTTTAAGTACAAAAGAAGCTAAGCTTGGGTACATGCCTATAATCCCATCATTGGAGAGGCCAGGATGAGTTTGATACCAGCATGGGCTACTTACTGAAACTCTATCAAAAATCAGAACAAAGGTATCCAAGAAGGCTTTTAAGAAGGAATCAAAATCTCCTTAAGGAATGTGAATGATAGCTGTAAAACAAGAAAAAAGAACTGAAGCTCTAACTCAAGGGAACAGAACTTGCCTAACAAGTCCACTGCCCTGGATTTGCTCCCCAGCATCACACAGTAAATAAGTAACTCTTTATTAACCCTCAAAACATTTAAAGACCAGGTATGGTATTACACACCTTTAGTCCCAGCACTTGTGAGGCAGAGGCAGGTGGATCTCTTGTGAGTTGGAGGACAGCTTGGTCTACAGAGTGAGTTCCAGGACAGCCAGAGCTACAGAGATTCTGTCTCAAAAAGCTTTTTGTTAAGATTAAAAAATATATAAATAACAGTTTTTCAAGATGGTGATTACTTTTAACAGTGTTAATTTAATGTTAACTTTTCTCAAAAGTTATGAAACAACAAATTTTCCTCACATAAATAAGGAAAATAAACTGAAAATTTCCTGTGTCTAAAAAAGTAACTTGAAAAGTCCCTGACCAACTCTGAAGTCATTACTCAACACTAACATTAACATGTACAAGTGTGTATATCTTCAGACACTCAACACTGCAATAAAAAGATAATCACAGAATAAAAATATTTAGCCAAAATTATTAATACACAATGGCTAAATGCAAGACAAAAACATTTTTTTTTCCCAGAAGTTTTTTGGTATCCTACCAAAAGAAAGGAAGAAGATAGCGCAGCAGCGACAAGCACTGGCTGCTCTTCCAGGGGACCTCGGTTTGATTCCCAGAACCTATATGGTGTTTCACAGCCATTTTTAAATTCCAGTTGTAGGATATCCTTTCCTGGCCTCTGGCCTCACCAGGCACAAATACAGTGTACAAACATATATAGAGGCAAAACATCCAATCAACCCACACACACAAAATAGATTTAAAAAAAATTTAACAAACAGAAAATACTTTTGTGACACCTTCCTCACACACACACACACAAAGATAATCCCAAAATGACTGGATGTCAACATTTTTATTTACTTTCAAAAGTCCTCAATATCCTTTTCATCTCCTCAGTTACTTGGTGCACAACTGTTACTGTCTTACCAGAGAAGACACTAATTCGTTCAGGGGAACACAGTAAGTGGGTGCAGACTCCAAAGTTCCCTGCTATAGAGAAATTACCAATTCAAAAAGTCCATGCTACCACAAGGTCTCAATTCCCTACCTATGAAGAAAGTAAGGAACTTAAATTTAAATGTTAAAGTCTACTCTAAGTACATAGGAAGAAATGTAAAAAGTCTCTGAAGCGTCTGACTCTTAATTCTCAAGTAACATCATTTAATAGTATAAACCAACATCATGTTATACAAGTATTTTAGTGAGCATTTTACATACATTTTTTTTCAGTCTCAAAGTCCAACCTGTGAAGTAGATCGAAATATAACTCTCATTGTACTATTGAAGAAAATCAAAACTTAAAAAAGTTTAATAAGAAAAGCACATTGTCTGCTTGAATCACAACTGAGCAACTGAATGCCTAATGAGACCTTATGAAGGTCTTTGAAATATCTTTTATTAAAAAAAAAAATTAAAGTTCTCACAAAAATTACATTCGTGGTCTGAATACTCCCCGTTAAACTATCAACCTTTCCTAATTCTATATACAGGCTTACAAGTATCAATGTCATACAGCGACCCTTTTATTTGTGAAATTCTTTATGTTCTGCCCCCCCCCCAAAAATCGAGATTTTTTTTTTAAACTGAAGAGAAACTGAAAGTGAGGGTACTCACAGACAAAACAAAAAACCGTTTATACAATTCTGCCAGCTACCTGATTCACCTTATTTCAATTCTAAAGCACTTCGATACAAGAGAAACCCTATCTTTTCCTTCCTTTTGGTAGGCTTTACTCTGACCTTTATCAAAATGGCATTCCCACGTCAATATAAATCCATTATTACATAACTTCAAGATAACCTTCATACTCATTATTTCGAAAACTGTATTTAAAAATCAATACTGAAAACAAAAGGATGGCAGCATATTTTAAGACGAAGGCTAGTGCTGCCTAGAATGAATGGAGATATCGCTTACAGCATCCTTCCCAATCGGAAAGGGGACGAGACGGTGAAACCCATCACTATCTCTCCAAAAAAGCCGGAAAGGTGTTTTCCAAAATAAACAAACAAACAAAAAAAAAAAAAGTGGACACTCGCTAAACTCAAAGAGGGGTGGGGCCCGTTCTTTTGGCGGCTGGCACTGGACTACCAGAGAGAAAGAAATCCGTTGGTGGCCAGCACCTCGCTGCAAGAGCGGGCGCAGGCGACTTTAAAGGCGCAGCCTTGAGGCTCGCTAGTCCTCGGCCCCGGAAATCTACCCAGAGGTGGATCTGGAGGCCCGATAAGACCAGGGCCTCCAGGGCCCGGCCTCCAGGCCGACCGAGCCTATCCCTGCCTAAGACCGAGTCGCCTCGTCAGGGCCCAGGCGATTCACTCCCAAACGGAATCTGAAGCAACAGAGAGAAAGTGGGCGACAAAAATTGACGGAGGGAGGCTCCGGACGTGGGCCGGGCCTCCACGGACTCCCGGGCCACTGGTTTTCGAGGCCTCGGAGGGGGTAGAGAAGCCCGAGCCTCGTGCCCGTCCCCTCCCCCACCCCACCTCCTCACCCCCACCCCACTCGGCCCTCCACAGCCACCCAGGCTTTTCCTCCTCCTGCTCCTCCTCCCGCAGCTGAGGGATCAGGTCGACCGGTTTCCTCACGCGTTCGGAAGCGTGAACTCACCCGCCGCTAAGAAAACGGTACTGTCTTCGCGGCCTCTGGGCGTCAGGTTATGAGTGGGCCCCACCGGTTCGAGGTTTCTGCGCGCCGCCCGACTCAGAGACTGGTTCCGAAGCGCCTACTCGCATAGGCCGCAAACACAGCCGCGCTGCGCGGGGAGCTACTGGAGGTCTTCCTCTTGCCCGGCGTGCACTGCGCCGGGAGGCGTGGAAAGGGAAACCATAGAGAAGATGATACATAGATAGTCTCCGCTGTTGCCTCTGACTCACTAAGTACAGAAGGATGACCATAGAGTAGGATTGTCTAGTGGGACCTAGAGAGGCTCAAGCTGAAAATTACGACCCACCCTGCCATTTTTGATTGGAGCCGATTGAATCTTATGACTGTGCGACGCCATCTTGAGGTCAAGGTTCCGGCTGGTTACCTGCGCGGGGCTAGTTACAGGTTTTCTCACTTTTTGGTAGTTCGTGTTTTCCAGGAATTAGAACCTTGGTC
The DNA here is from genome assembly GCA_019843815.1 of Montemys delectorum. Taxonomy (NCBI): domain Eukaryota; kingdom Metazoa; phylum Chordata; class Mammalia; order Rodentia; family Muridae; genus Montemys; species Montemys delectorum. Next base: position 8,899 of record JADRCD010211274.1, on the reverse strand, counting down.
TCCTAATTCTTTGAGGTTTGATGATCTGATACCTAGGCGGGACCGAGAACCTCAAATAGAAAGCCAAAATGTCATTTGTCCTTCGAAAAGAACTGCTCACTTCAAGAAATGACTGGCAATGGCCATATTGGCTTTTTTGGACTTTTTGTGCGTACACTCACTACAACTTAGGCAAGGTAACAGGGTCAAAGAGGTAACTAGATGCTTGATAGTTTCAGAAACCTGTAAGAATATTTAATACTACTTCTGCAGTGTGCGAGTGATTTAAAAAAAATACTAAAATAGTGAAAATGAATACTCACAAATTACTGGGTTATTCAATTTGTGGAATTTATAAGTAGCATCTACTGCTTTTGCTTCCTGTTACTCAGAAGGATTATAATTTGTTCGTAAGGATCTTGCCTCTCTGAAGGTAGAGGGTGAGATTTATTCCTGTCCTGGGAGAGCTGGAGTCCTGGAGTAACAAATAGCAAACCTGGGTTGGTTAGTTTGGTTTGGTTTTCAAGACAGAGTTTCTGTGTATCCTGGAATGTCCTGAAACTCCAAGCTGGCCTCAGAGATTGGCCTGCCTCTGCAGAGTAGTGGCATACAAGGCCTGCGCCACCACACCCAGCTTTCTGAATAATAGTTTTATTCTAGTACTTACCCCTTTCTACCAGATTTTATAACACACCTCTTTTAATGGTCCCACCTCTTCCTTCCACTCTAGAATGTAAGCATAAAGAGAGCACAGGTCTTTCTTCTTCTGGAGCTCCAGTGCTTAGAATAGAGACTGGTGTTTAGCAAGTGCTCAGCATTTGTTGAATAAAAGAAATGACTGCCTGGGTGTGGTGTGGCCCCTCATATTGAATTCTAGAGCTTTGGGGGACCAGGTAGGTGGGTTCAAAGATAGCTCCTATGGTTCCAGGACCCCTAGGGAGAGCTACATAATGAGATCCTGTCTCAAAAAAACAAAGCAACAAAAAAAAGGAACTGTCCTATGATATGCACCAAGTGAATGCAATGCAAGGACAGTTGGAATAGAAAAGTGGACTAGTGCCATCCTACATTTACATTCACATATATTTCTTTTTACTAGGTTCCTTATAAAAAGATGAACCTACTTCCCAAGACTACTGTAAGGATTAAATTAACCAATATATGCAGGTACTTTCTACAATAAAATGCTTATTAAATGTTATTTTCATTTTGTAAATATTTATTTTTACAAGCCCAAGCATAAACACAGAAATCCTGTCAAATTACTACATATCCTCTTTTTTGTTTTGAAAGGTTTTTTTAATTTTTTAAAGACTTATTTATTTTATGTGTATGAGTACAGTGTAGCTGTCTTCAGACACACCAAAAGAAAGCATTGGGGCCTGGGCAGTAGTGACTCAGGCCTTTAATCCCAGCACCTGGGAGGCAGAGACAGACGGATTTCTGAGTTCAAGGCCAGCCTGGTCTACAGAGTGAGTTCCAGCACAGCCAGGGCTACACAGAAAAACCCTGTCTCAAACCTCCCCCCCCCCCAAAAAAAAGCATTGGATCCCATTACAGATGCTTGTGAGCCACCATGTAGGTGCTGGGACTTGAACTCAGAACCTCTGGAAGAATAGCCAGTGGTCTGAACTGCTGAACCAGCTCTCCAGCTCTCCATCCCTGAACTCACATAGTAGAAGGAGAAACCAAACTCCCACAAGCTGAGCATTATAGGATACACTCAAGTGCATGAATATGCACACATACTAAATAAACGTAAAATATAATAACCAAAAACTAAATAAGCCAGGTAGAGATGGCACACACCTTTAATCCTATCACACAAGAGGCAAAGGAAGGTGGATCTCTAAATTTGAGGCCAGCCTGGTCTAGGGAGTGAGCTCTAAGACAGCCAGGACTACACAGAGAAAACCATCTTAAAAAAACATGTAGATAGATAGATAGATAGATAGATAGATAGATAGATAGATAGATAGATTGATTGCAGCTGGAGAGATAGTTCGGTACTTCTTGTTGCTTTTTTTTGTGCTGGAGCTGGGTTCTGTTTCAGGATATTTGATCACATTGTGAACCGTAAGATTGTGTTACTTATTGGAAAAACCTGTTTTTAGTTGTGGTATGGCTCAGCCTTAGCACACATCTTTAATGCAAGAGCTCTGCTTAAATATTGAAAATGGGATTAAATAAAGTCAACCACAGGTCAAGAGACAGAACAAGCAAGCAATCAATTGACAGGAAATGAACATAGAATTCTTAAAAACAAAACAAAACCCAGGCTGTGGTGGTGCACATCTTTAATCCCAGCACTTGGGAGGCAGAGGCAGGCAGAATTCTGAGTTCGAGGCCAGCCTGATCTACAGAGTGAGTTCCAGGACAGCCAGGACTACACAGAGAAACCCTGTCTCAGAAAAAAAAAGAAGAAGAAAGGGGAGGAGGAGGAGGAAGGAAGGAAGGAAGGAAGGAAGGAAGGGGGAAAAGCTGAATGTCAAGGTCCAGAGAAGATGAAGAGGAGGAATAAGAAAAGGAGGAAGAAGACGACGGCACTACTCCAGAAAAGATGAAAACTTAAAAAAAGTCCTTATGAACTGTCTGTCCTCAAAATGTCTCTTAAATGAATTCCAGGACAGCCAAGGCCAAACAGAGAAACCATGGGGGGGAGGGGGGGGACAAAAACAACAAAAAGGGGATGGGGATAACAAAATATTAAAGACTGCAGAGCTCAGCTACCTACAGACCTTAGTGCAAAACTGCCAAATTAATTCCTTTCATAGCTTTGAAAAGGCTTAAAGGAGAATAAAATGTCACAGGATATCCAGAAAGAAGAAATTTGCATAGACTTTTTGTAACTTTGCAGAGTCCTTCAAGACATTTGTACACTCTATGGACTTTCTGTTTTTGCTTTGAGAAATAGGTTTCACTATGTAGTCTTGGCTAGCCTAACTTCACTAAATAGATCAGGCTGCTTTGAGCCCACAAAGACCTACCTGTCTCCTGATTGAAGTCCAGCACTGCCACGCATAAACTCAGTTTATCATCGGAAATGTTTTCCTACTGAGGATTTATTTAGCTCAGTGAGTAGAGGGCTCATCTAGTATGTGTGAGGCCTTGGATTTGCTGCCAGTACAACATAAACAGCAGTGCTGGTACTCACCTCTTTATTCCCAGCACTTGGGAGGAGAGGCAAGAGGATCAGTTCAAGGTTATCACTGGAATTTGAGGCCAGCTGGGAATACATAAGACTCTGTCTCAAGAATTAATAACTGCTTTTGGAGCTGATTAGATGGCTCAGTAGATTCATTGATTGCTCTTCTTTCTGAAGGACCTGAGCTCAATTTCCAGCAACTACATGGTTGCTCATGATCATCTATAAAAGGATGTGATGCCCTCTCCTGGCATGCAGGTGTATATGCATACAGAGCACTCATACATTAGAAAGAAAAAAGTGAGTGAGAGAGAAGGTGGGAGAGAGGGAAGAAAGGAGTGAAGAAAGACTGTTTCAAAGAGTCAGGATGAGCTTGCTTATCACTTGTGGAGGACAGGCTAAGCTATCCACTTGCCATTTTAGAGAACCTGTCCTAAGCACTTGCTAGGAAGACAGCTGTACATAAATAACTGTATATTTTGATCCTGTCCCCATGGGCACATTTGACACAAGTGTTCTGTAGCCTATTGGGTGAGTTACCAGGAAAACTACCTAAACAGGAAAACCATCATTTACCAGAATCAAACAGATATCAAGAATTTAACCTGGTCATAACATAGGAGAGATAATAAATTGATAGGTCCCTAGGTCATGGAGGACGGGCTGCAGCTCAGCGGTAGTGTTTATCCGAGTATGTGAGATCCAGGATTGATCCCCAACACTGGGGGGGAAAAATGACTACAGGATCAGTCAACAGTCCAGCAGACAGACAGCAATAACTGGACTCTGACATACTGAGCCATCTCTTCAGTCCCACCAAATTAATGTCTAATGGGGTAAAGAAATCACAATATGTCTTTACAAAATAGAAAACATAAAAAATAATTGTAAACAACTACATATAGTTTTTTCTCTACATTTTTGCTTTGAGTTCTAGTTCAGGCTTTGTCATTTAAGATTCAGGCTTCTGCCGGGCAGTGGTGGCACAGGCCTTTAATCCCTGCACTTGGGAGGCAGAGGCAGGAGGATTTCTGAGTTTGAGGCCAGCCTGGTCTACAAAGTGAGCTCCAGGACAGCCAGGGCTATACAGAGAAACCCTGTCTCGAAAAAAAAAAAAAAAAAAAAAAAAAAAAAAAAAGATTCAGGCTTCCTGTGACATTCAGACCATTGCTACTTTATGCAATTAAAATGTCTGTGTGGCTGAAGGTTCTTCTCTGCCCAGCATGGAGCTTGCAGTGTATGCAGAACAAGGGCACTGAGTGCTTACTAGCAGACATGGCCGGTGCTGGCCCAGGAAGCTCTGCATATGCATGCGTGTGTCAACGCTTGGCTTACTAAACCTAGAGCACTTAGCTCACTCTACAAGACTAGGCTGCTGTTCCTGTTAACTAGGCCACTTAATGGGTAGGAATAGCCACCAGTCTTTTTTTTTTTTTCTTTTTTGTTTTTTTCGAGACAGGGTTTCTCTGTGTAGCCCTGGATATTCTGGAACTCACTCTGTAGACCAGGCTAGCCTCAAACTCAGAAATCTGTCTGCCTCTGCCTCCCAAATGCTGGGATAAAAGGCGTGAGCCACCACCGCCCGGCTGGCCACCAGTCTTAATCTAGTCTCCTATAGATTGGAATGGTAGTAAGATGAAAGAAAGGAAAAGAAAATGTGGTTACTCTTATTTCTTTCTTTTTCTTTTTTATAATAAGGTCTATTTGTGTGTGTGTATGTGTGTGTGTGTGTGTGTGTGTGAGAGAGAGAGAGAGAGAGAGAGAGAGAAAGAGAGAGAGAGAGAGAGAGAGAGAGAGAGAGAGAGAGAGAGAGAGAGGGAGGGAGGGAGGGAGGGAGGGAGAGAGAGAGAGAGAGAGGGAGGGAGGGAGGGAGGGAGGGAGGGAGGGAGGGAGAGAGAGAGTGTGTGTGTACAGGTGTCTACAGAGGCCATAGATGTTTAAACCCTTAAGCTAGAGTTACCAACAGTTTAGAGCTGCCTGATATGGGTTCAGGAAATCAAACTTGGGTCCACTAGCAAAACAGTACATGTTCCCAACCACAGAGCCATCTCACCAGCCCCCACTGCCTAGTTTTATAGGAAAGAAGAGCAGCTACCAGAGAGCTGATCTGCCCCCCAGCACACAGAGGTGGAAACAGCATCAGATTGTTACCCCCAGTGTCTCAGAGGCCAGGAAAGAGTCTAGCATCCTTTATCACTCTCTGCCCATCCCATTGCCTTTGAGACAGCACCTTCCCCCTTCCCCCTTCCCCCTTCCTCCTTCCTCCTTCCCTTATCCTTCCTCCCTCCTTCTTTCTCTCTTCTTCCCTCCCTTTCTCCCTCCCTCCCCACCTCTCTCTACCTGGGGCTCAGGTCTTCTTGGTTAGACTGAAAGCCAGCTATCTCCCTGTCTCTGCCCACCTCAGAGCTGGAACTACAGGTATTTTCATGGATAGCTAGTTTGTTATACAGGTGCTGGGATCCAGTCTGCAAGTCCTCATGATTCCAGATCGAGAGTTCTTAACTGCTCAGCCATCTGTTGGTCCCACACACCATTCCTTTCTAAGCTGTGTTAGATCTTCTGAAGTCATTGAAGAGCAAGTAGCACTATTGAGTGAAAGAGACGACGTCTTCTCAGTGTACACCTATAAACCCAGCACTCCAGAGGCAAAGACAAGATCAGACCCAGACATAGCAAGTGCCAGGCCATCCAGTTCAATAGATCACGTTCCAAACCAACAGTAGCTACTTAGCAAGACTATCTCAGATTAAAAAAAAATAAATAAATAAAGGGGGGCTGGAGAGATGGCTCAGTGGTTAAGAGCACTGACTGCTCTTCCAGAGGTCCTGAGTTCAATTCCCAGCAACCACATGGTGGTTCACAACCATCTGTAATGAGATCTGATGCTCTCTTCTGGTGTGTGTCTGAAGACAGCTACAGTGTACTCATATTAAAAAAAAAAAAAAGTAAAGGAAATGAATGCTTCAAAATTTACAATCGTTTTCATTGAAGATTAAATTAAACTCTATGCTTTGAGTTGAGAGAAAGAGGAACTAGGATAGCCCTGAAAAAAAAAAAGTTAGCCGGGCATTGGTGGCGCATGCCTTTAATCCTAGCACTTGGGAGGCAGAGGCAGGCAGATTTCTGAGTTCAAGGCCAGCCTGGTCTACAGAGTGAGTTCCAGGGGAGCAAGGTCTACACAGAGAAGCCCTGTCTCAAAAAACCAAAAAAAAAAAAAAAAAAAAAAAAAAGTTATGTAGAGTATTGGAGTGGCACTTATTCCTTGCTGGAGGTGTGTGGGAGAGTCAGGAAAGGCTTCCTAGAACAGACAGTCTCCTGCAGAGAGTACACAGGTGATAAGCAGCACAGGTACTTACACAGACTCTGGAGATCAAGGCTGGAGCTGCCTGCCGGCTTGGGAGGGTGTCTCAGGTCTGCCAACTCAAGTCAGGACTCTGAAAGGAGGATTAATTGGTGTTATAGACTCTGACCCTTGTGACAATAGATCTGTGAGTATAGATACTCAGAAAGGGCTCTTAGCATTCCAGTGTTAATAATGAGAGTCACCACCAACCACTTACAAAAGACATGCTCTGGGCCTGGAGGGATGGCTCAGGGGTTAAGAGCACTCACTGACTGCTCTTCCAGAGGTCCTGAGTTCAATTCCCAGCAACCACATACGTGGCTCATGACCATCTATAATGGGACCTGATGCTCTTTAAGGTCTTAGTACACTAAGACAGCTACAGTGTACTTATTTATATAAAATAAATAAAATCTTTAAAAAAAGAGAAAAAGAAATGCTCCTTTTGGATCTTAGGTTTCTGTCATGCATTCTTCTGTCTAACTTGCCCATTGAATCAGCTTGTTCAGGCTCCAGGCTCTCTTTCAAGGACTCTTGTCTTGTCCAAAACTTAAACTCTCTTTCCTCTACATAGTCATTAATCATTAAGGTAATAGGATTAGACTTTCAGGACTCTCCCATAAATTTATTATTGCTTCTTCTCTTTTGTCATGCTTGGGATGGAATCCAGGGCCTTAGACTAGGCATTACCATTAAGTGCTCTACCATTAAGCTCTGCCTCTGGTTCTCTCTACCCCTTCCCTAGCACTTGAGGACTTCTCTTATTTTCCTATCAGTCTAGTGGTTCACTCAAATATACATTTGTTGTGGTTTATCTGCCATCAGAGTATTCTCATACATAGGATTTTTCTGAAAATGAGTTCTAAACTGTTCCCCTCTGTTTTGGAGGGAAAGGAGCCGCATTCTGGAGTCAGGGTCCTCGGCAAACCTGTTGATTGGACAGATGTCTTACCAACACACAGTGGGCATTTCTCTAAACTGTTGGGCACATGCTCAGTAGCACCTGCCTCTGTGCTCACTAGCTTAGGACTTCAGGCTGGAAGTGTTGGTATGTGATTACAATGCAGTACTTTAGAACCAGGGAGGATCGCAGCAGGTGCAAGGCCAGCCTGCTCTACATAATGAGGCCAACCAGGGCAAACAGGAAGACTCTGTCTGAAAAATAAAATACAGTAAATTCACTGAGCAGAGACTCCAGTTGACACAGTTTGGGACAAGGATAATGTAATACAAATGTGGGGGTCAGGCCCTGTTTCTTGGGTTGGTGAAGTAGGATCCAGAGAAAGAGAAAATAAACCAGTAGTGGTGGTGCACACCTTTAGTTAATCCCAGTACTTGGGAGGCAGAGGCTGCTGGGCCTCTGTGAGTTTGAAGCCAGCCTGGCCTACAGAGTAAGTTCCAGGACAGCAAGGGCTTACCAGAAGCCTGTCTCAAAAAACCAAAAACCAAAAGCCAACCAAACAAAAACAAAACAAACAAAAAACAAAAACAAAAACAAACTTTTATTCATAGAAAAGCACCTGTCTTTTGGGCAGTTTGGCAAGGCCTTTTCTGAAAACAAAAAATAAAAAGGTCTATGCTGTATAGCTCAGTAGTAAAAAAGTCACTAATATGTACAAGGCACATTAATGAGCCGGGCTCCTTCTGGCCAGTGAGATGGATCAGAGGGTAAAGCTCCTTCTGGTCAGTGAGGTGGCTCAGAGGGTAAAGGCATTTGCTGCCTGAACATGGTGCTCTGAGTTCATCCCCTAGGGTTCATGGAAAGGAGGAAGGAGAGAACCATCCTGACAGAATTGTCCTTTAACCTCCATATGTGGACTGTGGCATGTGTACTGCCTCCACACATCACATACACACAATAAAATAAAGACATTTAAAAATATTCTAATTTTAAAAAAAGCAGCAGAACTCTGCTCAACCCACATCATTGGATCTTTCTCATGTTTTAGAGGTTTCCTTTGTTTTATGATTTTTTATTTATTCATTTATTTTTATATGTTTGTGCATAGCCTTGTGTGGGATTGTATGCATGTGAATGCAGAAGTCCGTATCGGTAGAAGAAGACACTGGCTTTCCTGGAACTGGAATTACAGAAAGTCATGAGCCCCCATGCGGCGTTTGGAACCACACCTGAGTCCTTTGCAAGAGCTGTACATCTCTGAACACCGAGCCATTGCTCTAGCCCATGATCACTTTTTAAATCTACACTCCATTCTGAAATAATTTTTGCTTAAGTATCAGATTAAGGCTGTTTCCCTCTTTTCAGAAGCATCCTTTCTCTAGGGTAGAGGACATACTATTTTCTCCATCAAATTGCTTTTAGAAAATACTGATTTGAGCTGGGCAGTGGTGGTGCATGCCATTAATCCCAGCACTTAGGAGGCAGAGGCAGGCAGATTTCTGAGTTCAAGGCCAGCCTGGTCTACAGAGTG